>JAZHYW010037097.1:0-148803 GCA_037355805.1 Ixodes ricinus
TACGAACGAGCTGAACCGGCCGACCAATCGCAGGCGGCGGCAACAATGGCGCCTCTCGATCCGCAGTGTTGAGCCAGCGCGATGGGTTTTGAGCGCGACAACTGGACTGGCGCGTTTGCCACGCACTCTGTCGCGTATTTGTGCACCCATCCTGAGTGGCCCCGACGTTTGCAGCCACGCGGGGTGCGGAGAGCCAGCCGAGCGGGCGCAGCAGCAAGCGTCCTCGGGTGGAGGTCATCGACCTCACGCTTGACTCCAGCGACGATGAAGGGGACTCCGGCAGCCCGGCCCCTGGGGTGGGGCCTCCTCCCCCGCTGGTGCCTTCCTCCTCGGCCGGCCTGTCCCTATCGTCTGCGCAGGGTGAGTAAAGCACCCTCCCCCGCGAAGCCGGGGCAGTTGTGAGATCCCAGGACGTACGCGCCAAAACGGTCGAGGCCCTTTCGCCCGCTCGCGCCTGCTCACAATAGTTTTCTCGAGATCTCTCGCGGTGAGAAAACACGTCGGCGCGCTGGCGCCATCTATTTGGTGACCCTGTAAATGCATTTCGCTATAGAAAAAGTTTTGCTGTATTTGCGATGTGAGATGTATGTACTGTTTTGGAGAAATTGTAGTTTGTAACGTTGTCAGAAGATTTTCCGGCCTAGAAAGGAAATGATGCAAAAAAGGATGGTATGCGGATTGCAAGTTCGTCTGCTCCTCGCACAGGAGTTGCTATGATGTCTGAGCACTGAGCTCTTAATGGCCACTTGAAGAAAATGGTGGGTAGACCTTGAGGCATCTAGCATGGAGGTCTACCCACTGTCCTTCCAATCAAAGCCAATCGGAGCAGCTCGGTGTTGTTCTGACGTCGCCGCAACTCCTGCGAAAGAAGCAGATGACTTGCTCTCCGCGTCTATACGGAAATGTCGAGCGTTTCGTGGCTACCCAATGGACGGCTTTAAACACGTGTACGCGAGCAGTCTCGAGTGCGCAAACCAGCCTCTAGGGGTGCAGATGTGGTGCCCTGACCGCATGTCCAGTCGGTCCGTTTACCGCGTCCCCTAACGTGGTCCCTAAATTTTCGGCCCGGCGGCGTCATTCAAAGTGTCATACAGTCGCCCGTCGCGATCCTGGCAGTGGCTTTGGTTGAAGCGGCGGACGCCCGTTCTGATCTAGGTCGCCCTACGCCCGAAAAGTGAACAGAAACCAAAGCAGACGAGTGTTGGGACGCCGCGACAACTGCGATCCTGGCGTCCGCTCACCTCTTTCGCGGGCGCTTGTACAACCTACCGCCAAGGTTGCAATGTTCGACGGCGCAACGCGCTGGCTCCCGCGACGCAATTTCTTTGTCGTTTTTGGACCGCCTGGGATGTGCAGGCTGGGTAGTACGCTCGACACACCTGTCGGCGACGTGTTCCAGGCAGCCAGTCTGGCTCTACCGCGACGTGGGATGACCCATGGCTAGAGGCGTAGACTAAGAGGGAAAAACAGAGAAAAGGGTCCCCCAAATGTAGACCGCGTGCCGCGGCGGGCGTCGCGTCGGATCGTTTTTGGTATAGTCCGTTTCACCTTATGTTGTACCGCAGTGAAGGCTGGCGTGAGCTCAAGCGTTGGCAGCTGTCCTTAATGCATGAGAGCTTGTGCTGCCGAGATGTGCCCTAGTGCAAGGAGCTCGCACCTGTAGCCTTTCCTGCGGTACATCATAAGGTGAAACAGAGTATAGTGGATTGGTGATGTTACTCGTCGGCAACTTCGGTGACTACATACTTTTACCGTATGCGTTTGGTCGCGGGGCGACGCGTCCTCTCTAACTAGAGATGCCCAAACAGGGGACTCGGTGGCCGGGGAACGCTTCCGGTGCGCACATATCTTCTAGTCCGAAGGCCTTGCCGTATTTATGAGCTTCTTTGCACCGCGTCGTCTCTGAAAAACGGTTGTCATAACGTCGCCCGGATTATTTTGAGCACACGGCGAAAGGACAGATCATAAAATATGTGCGGATCGAAAGCGTTCCGGGGCTGCCTGACAGATGGCGTTAGCGTGTTCTCTGGTCTAAAGCGCCTTAATAAAATTGATGCTTCACGTTTCTTCCAAAGCAACCTTTGTCGTGACGCGCGACCGCGTCACGACATGGTCGCAACTCATTGAATCGTGCTCGGACTCAAATGTGCAGACCAGCCGCGACTTTTGCGCACCTGGTGACCGACGCTCTCTCCCGCAGGTGGTCCGAGCACCCCCTGGGCGGCGCCCCGTCCCCTCGGCCCCCCTCATCTCCCTGCCCTCCCCGTCCTCCTCTTCCTCTTCTTCCTCGTCCTCCTCCTCTTCGTCCTCGGCGGCCTCCTTCTCCAGCCTGCTGAGCCCCCTTGGGGGGCGCCACCCCGACCCCGTCGTCCTCCTCGGCGGGGGCGCCGGCCTGCAGTACCCGAGCCCCACGCTGGGACCCTCCACCTCCGGGCCCTGCTCCAGGGGACTGCCCATGCCGGGGAGCGGGCTGGCACAGGGCAGCGGGTACGTACGGCCTCTCTTAACCGTTCCGCCTTTTTCGCACACAGTGTGTGTTAACCCTTTGACGGTTCTCGCCGTATGGCGGTGATTAGTGCGCGTTTGGAAGTGCTTGCTAAATGCGAAACCACAGGCACCGTGGGAAGTGTTGTTTGTTATGTCTTTGCGAACTATGCTAGTAGGAACGGAGAGGAAACGAGACCAGAACGTGCAGAGACGTCGGTGCACCGAGCTCGGGGGCCCTACTCTGGACGCTTGGTGAAAAAGTCAGTGAGAAATCAGACAGGTCTGATTAACCAGCGTCGCACTTGACCTTGGTGCCGGCCAATCACAGCCACTGGATTTCTCGCAGACTTTTTCGTCAAGTGTCCAGATTAGGGCCCCTGGTTTGTACAATTAGTGGGTAGCGAAAGCTAGCCGCCTTTGTCTCCACTCACTGTTTGAAAGCGAATGCCAAACGGTGGGTGGAGACGAAGGCGGCTAGCTTTTCGTCTGCCCATTAATCGTTCCAACCAGAGCTCGGTGTTCTGACGTCCCCACGCGCTCTCGTCTGGCACCTCACTCACTGTCATTCTGGCACCCTTGATGCACATTCTTGTGCCTAATGCTTCCTAGCGTGTGCCTTGATTGCAAGGTCCGTAGGCTGCCACACGGCTTTACGGCATCGTTTCCGAGACCAGGACAGGTTCGTAGACTGTCGGTGGAGATGAAGGCATTCCTCGGAATCAAGACGTTTGAGAACTCCTGCTCCAAATTGTAATAACTTCAGACTGTCAATTTTAAAAAAAGAGCGGAGAGGGGAGCTCTGGCAAGGTATTAATGATCGCTGAGTTGTCTCGAAATTGATTCAGCACATTAGTAGACACATCTCGACTAGTAAGTCAGATTACGAGTTGCAATAAATATTTTTCCCGAAGTTATTTAAGGTTTAGGAGGCAGAGGACTCATAACGCCGAAAACGTGAAGTTTGATGTTCTCATACGGGCCATTGTGGAGTGCGGTACAGCTTGTTCCCAACAGGTCAGAAGAAGTTTGATGCCGCGAAACAAAATGCTAAATCAGCTCGCGCGCAAAATGCCGTTTTTTTCTTTCGTTGCTAGCTCGACTCTCGAGTTACTCAACGTGCAACGTCGCCCCGCCGGAGAACGCGTGAAGGTATAAACGGCGGTTTTTGGCATTGCCTTTCGTCTGCGATTTTCTCTAGCCGATTTGAATTTAAGGACTGTAAAGTAGCACGCAAGGGAGAGGAAGGCCTAAGTTTTCCAAAAATGTGTTTAGATTGGTTAGCTCTAGAAACTGCCGGAGCTCCCCTTCAACTAGTCGAGCAGTCGAAGACCACTAAGCTAGTCAGGGCAGCTCGGGCAAACGGAACGGGCATGGTGTCTGTAGGTGTCCTCCGGTTCGGCCGGACGTCCTCCATCGACCCGACTCCGAGCCGTCTCCGACGGCGGCGGCTCCCCCGCCAGACAGCTGTCCTGCTCGAGCGCAAGAGCGGTACGTTCGCAACCTTCGAAGTCGCACCCGACGCAGCAGAGCCGAGGACCGCCCGCCGAGCAGCTCCGTGGCTTCGAGGACGCGGTCGAGGGTGCTCGGAGCTTACAGAGGCCCCCACCCTTCCTGCAAAGACTAGGGACCTCCGCGGTGCCGCGCCTTCTTGCGGAGTCGTCGTCATTCGTGGCGTTCCGGCAGACGGACTATCGGTCGGCCCACGTACAGCTGTGATAGTGTCAATTCGTTGACTGTACAAAAAAAATATTTTTGTTCTTTGGTTTAAATAAGATTGCATTGAATTTGTGTGGCTCGCCTCTTTTTACTTGACGGTGCGGCTCCCTGGAGTAGTGGGAGCACCGCCCGTGGTGGAACAAGGGTTGCATTTAGCGAAAACCTCTTAGAGACGGGGCTCATTTTACTTTTCTTTATATCCCGTCTGCTACATTAATGGCAAGCTTCTTCGTAATGTATGTAGTATTTTGCGTTCACCCTGGCTGAACGTAGTATTTGGCGCCATCTACCCTGCTATGGGGATGTTTCTAACGAAAGAACGGCACTAAATTTATATGTTTAGTTCAGTTTCCCGCCTTCGTTAGCACTGGCTTGCGTTCGAAGAGGGCTGTCCCTTATGCAGTGGACGAATTTTTCGCACTTTACAAGTTTGACGTGCCTCGAGCATAAATAAAGTTGATAAATAAAAATGGCCCCATTTTTGTATTGTTGCATCCAAGAAAATAGGATCGCCATAGTAGGAGAATTCTGTTACGTTTTCCGACTCTTTTCACCTACACACTTTCAACAATTCGAACTTGGATAGCATTAATCTTGATACTGGAGTGCATTTCTACATTCGACGGGGCTTCGGCTGATAGAGATGTTACCATAATGAGCTGCTCCGTTGTGGTTGTTTTCTTTCTCGTCTTTGTTTAAATGTTTATCGCCGTCAGATATAAGTGTCTTTTTATACAAATAAAATCTACTCATTGCCAGAAGCTGACATCGAAATGTGGCACTAGCAGTTAGGGTAAGATGTTAAAACATTGACATTATCTGATCCAGAAGTTAAAAGCAAGTTGCAGAAATTTTCGTCGAGGAAATTGCAGCCTGCGAAACCCGGCTGTTGCATGGATGCAATTGAGCTTGCTGCGAGAATGAGAAACTTGAGCCCCCGGTCCCACGAGCCAAAAAGGCGTTTCAAATCGCCTCGTCAATGCAACCGAGATCTACTCGCCGCGGAAGTCTTCTCTGAATGCAACCTCCACAGTCGTGTGCTATTAACAGAGGCTGCGTCACGAGAGTCTGTCATCCTATTCCGGAATGTGTGGCCTGCACTGTTGCTTGTGCAGCGGGAGCACCTGATAAAGCTGCAAGCTTGCGCTTGCCACCTTCGCTGTTTACCAGGTTAGAGAGGCGCACTGAGTGTGGGCTCGGCTCTGTCTAAATACAGCGGTAATTGACTCCGTACATCCCAAGGAAAGGGAGTGCCGCAAAGTACCGAGTTTGCACTTGCACCCATTAAGACAGCCACCCCTAGTTCCACGTAAATTACTGTTGGCTAGGATGCATATAACGTGCAAAACCTAGACAACAGGCATCGAGCCTGCCAACTTTATTGCTGTCGTCTCGATTTTGGACGGCTGCTGGCTGTGTATCTCGCGAGGTGAAAGTAACTTGTCTGCCCAACCTACTTGCCTAGTCCGGTGTTTCCCAGTGTACGCGTAGGGCGAGAGTTCGCTGAGTGACGTCGTGTCGTACTGCCCCGACTAACCTTTCCGAGCTGCGGCGCGTTAGCGACCCTTGTTTGTCGCGACGGAGAGCAGAGTAGGGTGAAAGGGGTCGGAGCCGGGGTGCTGAGAAGAGGCCCCGATTGGCCGCTCTGTTCCCAGGCTGCACGAGTCGTCCGGCTCCGGCCTGGCCCAGGGGAGCCTGCCCAGCGGCTCCCTGTACCCGGGCATCGGCGTGATGGACGCCAGCACGCCGCCCTACTACCCGCCGGTCTCCAGCCCCTTCCCGGAGTACTTCACCTCGTCGCACCCCATGTACCACTATACCAGTGAGCAGCCGCCACACCTTGCTCCCGGCCGGTGCCCCACCCCCCACGCGAAGGGAGGCGCGGTTAGTCCCGGGGAAGCGGGTTCGGTCCCCTCGTATGAAGTGCTACTGCTTCGTGAAGTGTGTCGCGCGAATGTTCGGTTGCGTCGGGGACGAGAGCGAAATGCGTCTAATCGGCGCCAACATCAGCGGTCCCGGGGAAAAGAGTGAGGAAGAGAGCAAGGGAAGAAAGCGGGCGATAGGTTGGGCGCGTTTGTTCTGCCACGGCGAGTTGAAGTCGTTTGAGTGCTTGTCGGATTTGCCCATTTTTATGCAATGTGTGCCACCGGTGTTTTATTTTGCAAAATGAGGCTGTAAAAGATGCTAGATACAGACCTTGCAAGGAATGTTCTTCTGCTTCTTTGTCTACCGTAAATTGCCATGTATAAGTCAAGTCAACCTTTTCAGAAATGAGTATCTTAAAAGTAAGTATCTACTAAATAAAATTTGTCAACGAAGAAATTTTTTTTTATTGGTCAGAACAGACTTTTTTCAAAAGTCTGTGCCAGCACCTGTCCGGCTTTGCTTGCTCACATACTTTGAGCACGTATTGGACATGAGAACTGTCTGTGTGTTCGACGTGAACTCCGCTGAGCTCGTACTGGAAATGCGCTGCGTCAGCGTTCGGCGAGGACTCTGATACAGTTACGCGCTTTGTGATCGAACAGAAATGACCCCCAATGTTGCTTGATGAACTTCTGAAAAGGGCCTGTTTGGGGGGGAGGGGGGGGTGTTGGGTTGAGTTGTATTCGGAGTTCACCTATACACAGTGATATACGGTACATCAAAGCGTTGCAAGCAATGTGGTCATATCGACACAACTGTTACGAAGCATCTGAAATGCATATGATGGGACCTTTCCCTCAAGATTATTATATAAATGTATGGGTTGCGTGGAACGATGCACAGCTTATTGTGGCGGTACTTAAGTTTTATCGATGGTTGTTTCAGAAATTGTAAGTTGGAAGCAAGATGTGTTTGCTGGCTTTCTCTTGAGAAAACTGCGCCAATGGAGGTGTCTGTTCCTTTGTCTCAATAAGTAATCTGTCCACTAGGCCCTTCGTAAATGTTGTGGGTATCCCATGCTCAAGGACCAGGGGGAAAAACCATTGTACTGCATATGATATCCGTGCAACTAATGGTGCTCGCATCTTTGGCAGCAATGTCGCACGGAACACTGTATGGGGCAGGGTGTAAGATAGACAGGTGGGGAAACGGCCCATAGAAGCCTACCGCAGCGCTGTGACCGGATTGTGTACTCGTCTGCTTGCGGGTACCCCCGATTTGCGACAAATGGCGCTGCGGCGAGAAGAAAAAATCTGGAATCGGATTCGCATGGAACTCTATGGGAGAGTGCCCAAAATAAACCGAGAGCACGACAGTCCTCCATTGAAAATCCACGAGAAACCATCTCCGTCAATTCAGCCGGTCGCCACCGGTCGCCCACCCGGAGTGAGAGGTCGCGGTGCTCCACATAGATGGCGCCACAGAAAAAGAGAAAACCAAGGGGGACACAATCCGGTCGCTCATTTGGCTCTCGTTTCCCCACCTGTCTATCTTACACCCTGGTATGGGGCAATCTTTTGCAATTGAGGTACTCCAAAATTATTTTCCACGGTTCATGGGCCGTTTATCGGAAGGCTTGACCGTGTGGCCTGGGACATATCGCCGTTTTTGTGCTTGTGAACCCGGGGTGACCTTCACGATTCTCCTTGCAGACTTTGACCTGTACTCGCTGCTGACCAACGACTCCGAACGACCCGTGAGTTGCGTTTCTTTCGTTCGTTGCCAGCTTAGGACCGCACATGTTTGCGTCGTTCAGATTGATGGGTTGTACTGGAGCAGAAATGCTAAGCATTTTGGCTGCACGAGCGTTAGCAGTACAGTGCTTATGCTTGTCACTCTGGTGGGGCTCGGGCATTAGACTTTCCCAACTGTTGTGCAGAGCTTGCAAGGTGGAGAGGCTCTTGCACAATAATGTGCAGGAACTGGATTTTATTTCGTGTAGATATTGAGAGCTTGTATTTTTGGGCAGTGAGGGGAGAAATGGTGGCACCGCTTTACTACGGTACTTGCGATGAACGGTTGTGTCACTAGAAAGAACCCCCCAAGGATACCTACGGTATACTCTGGGTTTCTAGGAACCCAGTTTAGCAACCCTTCCCCTTTGCATTTAGAAAGTGCACACTTCTCATTGTATAGTTGTCCAATACGACAGATCTCAAATGGCTCCCGGTGTTCGACCGTGGCGGACATTTTAGTGGCATTCTTCGTTAAACCTCTGCCAGATTTTGGTTTCTCGTATTGCAGTCCAGGCCGACCGTCTGGATTTGTCCAGTCGGTCGAGAACTGGGCCTGTGTGAAAGGGAGGGGTTTTGGCTGTGCATTAACGTGGACCCCACCGCGTGGTCTGTCTGTCTTCAGATGCCCTCGTATTCCACAGGACTTGCTCGGAAGGCCCGCTCCACTCCAGACATAATCTCCCTGGACTGCGACTAGCGGGCGACGGCCCTTTGTGCGTGTACATATCCACATGGACTGCTCAGCCAGACCGCGAGAGAGAGTGTCTCCCGTGACGGTGCGTGACGGTGTGCTCGGGAAAAACAAGGACCAAAGACAGATTCCACTGTAATTTATTCACAACTGCCCGGGGGCCAGTCGCACCCGGATGTACGGCAAGAAGGCCCGTGCAACTGTACATAGGAAACTGCCGAACATGTAGATAACCTCCCTCCCTGGAAGATTTTTTTTTTCTTTTCTGCAGGGCCACACTTTGTGTATCAACGAGTGTGTATGTGTCTTGCCCGAAATAAAGGAACCTTGTTACGCCTGACAGCGTGCCTCGTCCCGACTCAAGACACGGGATAGAAGGTGCACTCGAGCGTCCACTCTTCCTCGCCCGTGTGTTCTGCCGTCTGCTGCGTCTTCAAGGCCTCCACCACGACCGTGCCGTCGGGCAGCGGCTGATTGGGTGGCTGGCCGCCGGCCTTGCGCTTGTGGTACGAGGCCTTGTTCTGCAGCAGCTTGCGCAGGTACTTGCAGTGGTCGCAGGCCTTGCTGACGCTGGCGCAGGTGCGGTTGCAGCTCGCCGAGCGCAGCTTGCCCTGGTCTGCCTTGCACGGGGGCAGGTTGCTCAGGGCGAACTCGTCGGAGGCGGCCGCGCCCTCGCACAGCTTGAGACCGTCCAGCTCTTCGATGAGTCGGCACACCTCTAGCGCAGTGGTCACGGTCGCGGTGCGCACCGGCGTGCCCTGGATAGAGGACTCGCAGCGGATGCGGCAGTCTCGCTCTTCGTGGCACGCGAGCAGTTTGGTGAAGGAGGGCTGGCCGCCCAGTAGCGTGCAGAAGGAGAATGCCACGCACTGGCTGCCGTGCTGGACGTGGTGCATCGTCCAGTAGCGATTGGGCAGCCAGGATGGGTCGAAGGAGGCGACGAAGGCCGGCGCGTCTAGCTCTAACGCCGTCGGCGGCGCGGGAACGGGACACGGGGCAGGAGGGGTTGCGTAGGGGACAAGGACGAGAGGGCGCAGCTCCGTGAGCGTTGGCCCGTCAGTCGCGGTGCACTTTGCTGGAACTGGCGACGCCCGGCGCGCCGTCACTATGTGGGGTGTCACGGTCCGTTTCGGTTCCGCGACGGGGCTCGCGGACGCGTCGGAGGAGCCGCTGTCGTCTCTCGCGGCGTCCTCGCTGAAGCCCCCGTCGTCCGACTTTGGCGTCTGAGCCGCCCGGCGAGGCAGTCGTCGCTTGGCCCGGGTCGGTCTCGGCGGGTTCAGGAACAGCGTGGGCACAGCGTCAGGCGCGAGCGACGGTCTCGTCCGGGGTATCTCGACCACTTCGCCCTGGATGGTGTGCCTGTAGGTCCTAAGGATGAAGCGATTGTCGAAGTGGAGCTCGCAGAGCACGCATCGTTTCTGCAGCGGCTTGTCGAAGCGGGCCAGAGCCCTCTGCCATGCCTGGAAGCGGTTGTCGTCGGTCGGAACGGCGAACAGGGACAGCTTCTGGCTCCTCAGCTGACCCTTGGAGTGCGGCGTCACGTAGCCGCTGCGGCAACCGGGGACGAAGCAGTGCCTCTGTCGGTTGTCTTTGGCCATTCCCTAGTCTAGCAAACCGGGAAGATCACCGAGAGATGTGTCGGATGGGCTCGTAGCATCAAAGACCAAAGCGCTTGAACACTTCAAAACACCGCAGACGCCATTTTTGATGGATGGATGATCGATGGAAAATTTGGCGGGCTCCGCGTTTTGTGTAGCAGCAACACTGGCCGAGTCCGGCCATTTCTCGCGCTTTCACGGATGCAACGAGAAAAGGCGAGAACCGAAGAGTGCTTTGCAAACAACCGGAGGTTCGTTGTGGTTGTAATGTTTGTAGTCTAAAATTTAATTCCATTGGTGATACACTGAATGAGTTAATGGTTCATTAGGCAGGGGGCTAGAATTCCGGGTCTACTACAGACGAATCATCGCATCGAATCTCGGCCTCTGAGGTAGGTTTCTCCTCCAGATGAAAGCTGGACGAAGCCTTGCATGCGAACAGGCCAAATAATGCCCCTCACTACATTTCCCGCCAAGCTGCGGGTTTATTTTTCTCCTATCGCTTTTTACCTTGTAATCAAAGGGGAGGAATTATGTGTAACTACCGTCAACGCTGCCGCGTTTCACTATTAGGTTTGCTCTGGCTAGTAAAAGAGGCGGTGAAGCTATTACTCCACTGACGCGCGCGGAGCTTGAAATGTTAGTCGCTACGCCGTTTGTAATGGTTAAGGTTGCTTATAAACATTTCCAGCGGCTACGGAGTGATCGAGGTACAGATCTGTTCGTCGAAAAGTGATCAGGAAGCTCACGAGCACCAAGAAGTAAGCAGTCCTGCATGTGGCATCGCTCCATTGGGCCGGAGCTTACTCCCAACACCTCTTACTAGCTTAGGAGACAAAGCTTGTGTGTGAGATCGGTTCTATATAAGTTAGCCTCTAATTAGCGAAACTGTAATGACGGAAAGACGACTTCCTCGAAGCTCACTGATCATAATGCATCGCTGAATACGCGCTATCTATGCATTTATAGCATCACTGAATATGCACTGTACGCATATGATCATGCTAAAAGGTGTATAGTTTGCTCATGACCCGAAATCGATCTTCTGTTATGCGGGTGTTTGGGGTGGTCTGTCGATGATCTCGTGACAACGAGTTTCTGTGTCACTCGTAAGAAGCTGTCCAGGTGAGACAGAACTTGCCTGAACAGTGTGAAATTTGTCAGCTTTCGGAGTCGATGAGGTGCTACTGCACTCATTCCAAGTGTTAAAGCTGTCCGCTGCCAGGAACATGCATGGCAAGAGTGCATCACGTAACTGAAGCTGGTTTACCGGAAAGGACGATCCTGGGGATGAGGGGGGCTATGTTCGACAAATGTTTCGTTTCTCCTAAAAGAATCGGAAGTGACGGTAGTGAAGATATCGCGACTGATTGGTTAGAGACTCAAATGACGAAAGTTGCTTCTTTGTAATTTGAACCTCTAACCAATCAGACTCGAAATCGTCACTTCCTTCACTTTCGTTTCTTTTTAGGAGAAACGAAACATTTGTCGAACATAGCCCCCCAGGTCTGAGCTCTATCCTCCTGTCCAAACTGGCTGCGATTATGTGCCAGTTCAAGGTTTGCTGGTCAGCTACCTGCTAGTATGTGGAGCTACCAGAGACAGTGGCGTAGGCAGGGAGGTGGTTTGGGGGAATCAAGCCCCCCTCTCTCCCCTCCAAAATCTCGACTTTTGTTTTCCCTTTTTAATAAAGGAAGACAAATATTGAATGACTACCGAATTGTTCCTGCCAAACGGGGGTTTTGGGATGGCAGTGTCCGTACCCGTGAATTGTACAGTATATGATTATTACACGCAAAAATAAAGACAAAGGTTGCCCCCCTCCCCCTTTTCGGAGAGTAATTTCTGGCTATGCCACTGACCAGCGATGCACCTGCGTTTCGGCAGTGAGGTGCCAGAGTGACTATAAGGCTAACGCGGGGGCATTGGTTGTAAACTTCTTGGTGGCCGCTTAAATCTACCAGACGTGCTGACGCCTTATTCTTCGTTTTCAAATACCCCACAAACATTTCCATGTATTTTCACTACATTTCTCGAATTTACAGTGATGGAAGCACTGCACCATCAACAAAAGTCTGCCATCTCTTGTGCCAAAATGCCATTCTTTCTAAGAATGGTGCTAAACCTGCACTTAGATGGGCTTAAGCAAAGCAAAACATACAAATATATTATTACTGGTCAACTTCCTTATTGAGAGAAGTACGAAGAAAGAAAACTGGTAAATATATTTATTCTACAGCATCTCTACTCACCGTATAGTTTGTTTCATCTTACTTAGGTCAGAGCACAGTCGAAGACTCAAACACATAACACTACGAACCCGCATGTTAAAGGCTCACGGGGCATTCACTGTATTTCATTGCTTCAGTCGACGGAAGAACACGCACAGGAAGATGGACGAATGCCATGATGTCGCACTTTGACGCTGCTCGGTTTGTCCCATTGGCTCGTTGTGCCGGTTACACTTCAAATTGAGGTGAAAAAAGGTTTCGAGATTGCTTGTCAACCGCATTGGCCGGCTGATCGCCGACATGGTCTAAATTTCTAGACGATGTCGGGAACTAAAAGTCGCGAGAAAGCATATCAAAATAGTATGATGGTGGCTACTCTGATTAGACAGAACCAGGGTCTTGTACTCCTGATGAGATCACTTGATTATCAAGTCTGCCGCATTTCTCCGTGCCGCCTTTAGCCAGCGCGCATGTCGAATTTTACTGCTTTGCACCCGAGTGCTAAGAGCAGTGGCTGACATGGGTGAGCACCTGGCTCAATACGGTAAGCATGGAACAGATGAACGGTGAAAGTGCTCGCCAACGTTTGCCACTCACTGCCAGGCGCGCCACAAGCGCACCGCGTGGTTTCATCTGTATCGATCAGATCTGAGCGACGCCGCGCAGCACAGAAATGACGTAGGGACGCCAGCACCGGCTGTTATTATTCTGCCTTGCGGCACTCGTTTTCTTCCGTCATGTGTCCCCTGCTTAAAGGGTAACTGCAAAGAAAAAAAGTGTTTTTAAACAGCCTAATCGGGACAAGCATGTCACAAAACAGTTGTTCCACCTGAAACAAAATTTTTCACAGCAATATTTGTTGCGCGAGACTGATTTTAGTTTGCGGCTATTTCGTTCGTATTAAATCGCGCGCCACAAAGTTGGTATTATATGTCACGTAGTGGCTGCTGTGTGTCACGGAGTGACGTATAACAGCCACTCTGCGCGCTCGAAAAGATTGGGAGTTTTAAATGTGGAGAAGTTGTGACTCCGACTAGATTACGTCCTGTAACGTAAATATTGCTAGAAAAAATTTGTTTTTTTCGCGGAAGGTTTGTTTTGTGACATGTTTGTCCCATACAGGCTGTTTAAGAAAACAGCCTGTATGGGACCTTTAAGTTTTGGAAATCATGTTACCCTTTAAGGTTTGGAAATCATGCACAGAACTGTTGCAGGTCTACCTTCTTTGGTCTTGATTTTTGGTTGATCTCTAATTTTAAAAAAAAACTACTACAAAAAGAGAGAAAAAAAGGGTGGGTCCTTTTTTTAAGAAATGCGGTAATCGAGGTAGTTCTAAGCTGTAAAGGGCACTGTAAATTTTAAAGCACAACTGCATGTTTTCATAAGATATATGGGTTGTTGTTTTGGCAGTTTATAATATTTAAGTGTTAAGTGGGGTAGGTTCTGAGGTTGGGAGGGGGGGGGTGCATTTTTATTGATAGACATACCATATTTTTCGGTGTATAGTACACAGACTATGCATGTTTAAAAGTTTAAATTTTACCCGGTGCGGACTATACAAGGTTTTGTATTTTTCTAAATCGTTCAGTGTGACAAGATGTGAAGAATTTTTATTTATTACAGAGTATATTAATGGTGATTTATTTATGATACAAGCTCCTTTGTGAGCTAATACTGCAGGTATTTGTCAAGATGTGCTGTGTATGATAATTTTTTGTTCGGATCAAGCACTAAGTGCAGACTATGCACCGTGTGCTGACTATCTAAGCAAAAACTTTTATTTTTTATCCCAAATTTGCCTTGACTATAGTCCGGAAAGTATGCTACTTTAGCTGATATGCTGGCTTTTGGAGTCATTTTACAGAAATTATACTTACAGGCTAAAAAAGTTACCGGTTATAAAAATGGAAGGGGAAAGAGGCCTTATCCCAACTGAAGTGTAGTGCTATGATTCATTTTTCAACAATTTTTTGGTCTACCCATTTAAAAGGAACCTACTCTGACCAGAACCATATTTCTAAAAATAAAGTTTTGTGTTCCTTTCACAGCCTATCTATTTTTTATTACAATAGATAATAAGTAATATAGTCCAGTATTAAAGAGGAATCCTCAGTAATTATCATAGATGGACTCATTTAGTGATGCAATCACTTTTTCATTTCTGAGCTCCAAAAGCATCAGCGGCTGCTCCATACCAGTATTTTGCCTTCTACAGAGCCTGCTACATAAGGTCAAATACCGCTTCCATCACTGCATTTAGTCAGCACCATAACAGGGTCTGGTGGCCTCTCTGGCTTTGAGTGGTGACAAGCTTTGAGCCGTCCATTCGAGTTGTATCTGAGATGCCTGCTTGCTTCACCTCTCCAGATAGAATGACCAATGGGATTGTAGCGGGCGCCCCCATGGTACTGGTCATCATCATCCCAGACATTCGCTTTTACTGCACTGGTGGTTATTCCTTTTTGTTGCTTGTTGGCGGCAAGGCCCCCTCCCCTTCCCCCCCCTCCTTTGTGTTGAATCAAGGTGCTCTTCAGCATGAAAACCACCAGTAAAACTAACAACATACTGTGTGTTTCGGCAGGAACTTTGGGGATTCTCCACCGTTTTAACACCAGAAATGTAACCTCAATGCAGAAGTCCCCAGCTTGCAACATTACCTGAACCAAAGCAGGTGATCTCCAGAACCGCTCAGTAAGACAGTGGCACCCATTAGCGGCAGTAGAAGCATACCTCGGCAAATTCATTCATGAACTCGCTCATTCACCTTCATTCACATTCACGGCGTGAATCTGAAGGGCTCTGAATGAATTCTTGAAATTGAAAAAATCATGATGTGATGGTGAATGACTTTGTGAATTTGAATGAATTCGTGATGGGATGGTGAATGACTGCGTGAATTTGAATGAATTCGTGATGTGATAGTGAATGACTTTGTGAATTTGAATGAATTCGCGATGGTGAATTTCGATGAATTCGTGAACTGATGGTGAATTCGGATGAATTCATTACGTGATGGTGAATTCCGATAAATTCACGATGGTGAATTCCGATGAATTCTTGGTGACGGTGAACGACTTCGTGAATTGGTGATGTGGTGGTGAATGACTCCGTGAATTAGGAGGCGGCGGTGATGTGATGGGGATGAATTCTTGGCGCGGTTGAACGCCGTGATGTGATGGGAATGAATTCTCGGCGGAGTTTGAAAGCCGTGATGTGAAGGGCCGTGACTTTGGGAGGTCGGAGCACCTTGTGACGTGAATGCGAATGAGTTTGGAGACGTGACTTTGTTCGTGATGTTGCCGACCTATGAGTAGAAGACCCTGGCCCCCATTCATATCTGGGCTTTATTTTCTTATTAAGAATGTTTGAACATCACTCGTAACTTATAGTATTTGGTGCTTTGTAGTGCTCTAAATGTCATCCTTGCGGTTACCTTGAGACCAAGCTTCAGCTCTTGTTTCCATGTAGCTGAAGGGCATTCAGCTACGTGAAAGTGAAAGGCTTCCGAATATTTCTGAACACCTTGCGGTATGTGCGGGAAAGTGCTGTTTCTCAACATCTTGAAGAGAGGAATTCAAGCGCCAAATGCGACCGACCGCAGTCCCTGATAGCTCGATTTTTTTTTGCCTCCTTTTCTTACGCTTGACTCTGGCACCAGGGCGGGAAGTTGTCAGCATGCCTAAGAGGAAGAGGTTACCGGAGGACAGAGAAGACGACGGGAAACGCAGGAAGCAGAGCATGGATCTGGTGAGGACTCGGAGACTCGTATCTTTTGATCGTGCGACCCTTTCTCCAATAGGCTAGATGCACCTTGTTCTTGGTGGAGCCCAATTTTACATGATGTTTGAGCCTCGGGTTATTTATTTATTTGTTTTTTGGAAAAGGACTTTGCTTCAGTTTTCTACGGATATGGCAAAAATTGTTTCAGATGCTCTCTCTGCACGAGATACTCACTCCGTCTGCGAAGCACAAATCTTCGACTGTGTAAATTAGTTTGTAATTAATAGGGATCGCCAATTTTTCAACTTGAAAATAATGGCAAAGTATTGAAGCAGCACTGAAATCTAGAGATGAACAAGGAAAAATCTTCTTTGTCCCCCTAATATTGTCGTGAAAGGTAACGCCTAACTTTTCGTCAAGTACTGTTTCTGGAAGTTGACATTGAGGGAGTGCCACTGTTTGTTTTACGCCTAACTTTGCTTTGTTATAAAATTAATTTGCTTCATTATAAACAGAAATTGCCCTGGATATTTTTATATCTTTAATTCATTAAGGGACTCGAACCGTTCGGTTGTCTGGCTTGACAGAACTGTGAGGTTGACAGCAATTTTGACGTGCCCCACAGCCCGAGATGCTGCAGTCGCTGTACAGTGCCCTGCAGAACTGCAAAGCCGAAGACGGGCACCTGCTCTGCGAAAGCTTCCTCAAAGCCCCCGAAAAAGGTTCGCTGGTTCTTGCCTTTCTTTTACGCTCGAGCTTGCCAGTGTCTCGATGAATAATGTGTTGCTCTTCACCACGACGATTAGGTGTCATTTCATTAAACGACGTTTCGTCCAACGATACTTGAGCAAGTGGGCCATGTTCTGTCCACGCTTTGCAGAAACTAACCCGACAAGCTTTCATGTTCCCTCCAGCACCCTAAAATAATGTCACACTTCCTTGGCAAGTTTGGATGCTTCTGATTACGCCGCTGAAATTCCAATGGAGAATTGGAGAAATTTTACCCTAAAATCGCCCCCAGAAGCCGAGAATTTTGCTTTCTCTTGAGTAACCGACCAGATGCTGTGATGTCGGTCTTCGTCAGGCACTTCGTGCCCTTTACACATATTTTTTGCACATCGCAACCACGCAGGTAAAATGTTGCACCATGACGGAGCGTTTGTGGAGCACGTCCAGAGGAACCGATTTCTTGATGTAAAACTTATAAATTCATGGGTTCTTTTGCAAGGGGCTGAGATGAAATTGCCTGTACGGCCCCTAACTCGTGTTGCCCAACACCAAGCTTCCTCTTGGAGCCAAGAAATAACCCACACCGTGGGGCAACAGTTGGCATTGCGGCTGCTCCGCGTGCAATGCATCGTCCCCTCTGTTCCCTCTGGCAGGAGCCAGGTGGACTACCACGATGTGGTGACCAACCCAATGGACATGCTGCGCATCCACCAGAAAATCAAGACGGAGGAGTACGCCCACGTGGACCAGATGGCCAGTGACGTGGAGCTCATGGTGGCCAACACCAAGGCCTACTACAAGGCGAGTCTCTTTTGCCTGCCAACGGGGTGTGATCTGTGCAGGTCTAGCCGGAATCACTGCAATTTCCAGAGTAACGCCGCACCTTTTCACTTCGCCACGCTTGGTCAGAAAGGGTCACACGCATCACCAGGGGTCTAGCTCGTTTCCGTGACAACCGACCGAGCCGAGGACGACCGAGCGCGCTCAAACAGTCCTTTCCGGTGGGCCCTTTTCGATGTGCAAATTCAGATATGAGTGTTATTCTAGCACCACTTTTCTGTTTGAGTTCAATACTACGCACCTATATTCGTGTCACCATGCCACATCCCCAAGTTAGATCTATGCACTTATTAGCGATTCAACGTGATTACGGAAAACCCGGAGACTAGGGTAAAATAAGGGATGGTACAAACACAAATTCTCAAATTGAGACACAGTCTCAATCGAGACTTTGCCTGTCCTGTTCCTTTTTTTACCCTAGTTGTCGATGTTTTTCATAATTATATTCAATTTACATCGACCCATCTGTGCACTTACTTTATGTTCTTTGAACACATGATGTGGTCAAACTCGTAACATACCCAAGTGCGGCCTTTTCGATGTCTTCGAGAAGTGCTGGTCTACAAAACCCGAAGTAGAGGATTGGAATCCCAGCTAGGGTGCTTGCAATGTGGACGAAGCTTATTCTCGTGAACTGTGTGGGAATTGTTAACTTTACCCCCTGGTCCTCATTGAGGTAAAAACCCACCCTGTAGTCCGCTCTTTGCACGGCTACGGCCGGGTCCGTCCATTGACTGCCTTTTTTGGGCACCGGTGGACGAGAGACAACACCAACACAGTGAGTCCATTTTCAACGTGTTTATTGACTCAAATGTCAAACACGCTTCACTTTTAGACAGGAAAAATCTGGGCGCTGGCTCAATTGCCAGTATCACCCGGTCGGTTTCCCGTGCTGCCGCAATAGACACTTTCACAGAAAGTCGGAGGCCCACAAAGAAAAACCGAGCTCTGTAGAGCCAGGGCCACCGCCGACGAGAGCGCCCGGCCCTCCTTCGGGGCTGGCTTATGTAGCCTCGGAGATATGGATGTGCCCGGGGAAGCCGCTAGCAGTCGCGTCCATTATAACTCTCAAGGGTATGCCGAAGGCAACATTCACCCAAGTGGGCAAGGGAGAACCGGCCCCTTCGGGGAATTCAGCCTCGTGGTTCCTTGTATCCGGGAGGCCGACGCCATTGGTGACAACTCCCACGGCCTGCTTGAAGCTAGGCCGAGATAAGGATATAGGGAACCCCATGGTTCCCACAACTGATACAGTCATGTATTATGGGAGAAATTTTCGGCAATAACCCACGGTCCAAGCGAGCCAGTCAGTACGCTGGAGAGAGACATGTGACTCACTAGGAACATGCAGTGCTGTCAAAGACACGGGCGTATGTCCAAAATTTGATTGGTTGAAAGTGACGTCTGGGACGAAGGAAGGTTTGGTTGCGAGTTCCTCCTTCCCCTCTCCTCTGACGGTTACGCGAAAGCCACCTACGCTTTTCTCCAGCACTTTTGCTAAGGCAGGTCGCATGCCGATTTGTTATTACGTACGACTCGCATGACGGAAGATTTTTATGAGGAACGGAGGCCTCCATATCAACGAGACACGACTCTACAAGATAACTCAACCGTATTTAAAGATTTTGTCGAAAATAGATGTGGCTTCAAAGCTGCTTGGCCTTGCCATGGCTGTCACCGAGATTTTAGTTGCAAATAAAGAGATCCCCAGGTTACCATGTTGAACGTGACGAAAAGCGGTGCTCAAAGGGACACGACGAAAGGAAGGAATGCGGGACAAACGTGCCTTGGCACTCTGCTAGGGCACCCCTGATGTCCTTTATTGGTTTGTATCATGACCCCTAACGTATGTAGTACCTCGGTGGGGCTGCTTTGTGAGCTCTGCCGCCATCAGCTGGTTGCTGGTAAGTATGTTTTCCAAGTTATGGCATTTGCTGATGCGAATTGCACGAAAGTTTTTCGTACTACTAGGTGGGAAGTGTTTTTCCTCTGCCTTTCTTTAAAATTCTGAGACAATAGCACATTTAGCAAAATTCACAAAATGTCAAGCTTACGAAAATAAAATAATTTACAGTAGCTAAAAAAAAGTTCACCAATTTTAAAATTTGGCAAAAAAAAAAATGTCTATAATTGCTGTCTACTTCTTCAACATGATTGCGAACCTTATGGAACTGCATGTTCGTCTGCTTTTTTTGCAGTGGGTTGGGATGATGCCAGAACGCCGAGCTCTGATTGGCTCTGATTAAAGGATAGTGTATAGACCTCAAAGCAAGCTGTCTTGAGGTCTGCCCACTATCCTTCAATCAGAAGCCAATCAGAGCTCAGCATTCTGATGTCACCACGACCAAAGAAGCAGATGAACATGTGCTCTGCATTGTTTTGTCAATTTGTGACCCTCGTTAACTCGTAGGTAGGTTTGTAACTTTGTGGGATATTGGGTAGCGAGTGAGTAGATTGGGGCTGACGTTATCCCACACTTTTGCTTTAGGAAGACTCGCAGGAATGCAAGGACGCAGAGGGTCTCTGGCAGGCGTTTGACTCCGCCAGGCAGGCGCTCCCTCACCATCAGGGACGACGACGACCGATGACATGGTGAGCGCTTCTGCGCAGGCACTCAAGTCTGAACAAGGCTTGCCGGCACACAGGCCTCGGCATTGTGATTGCTCCTCGGTAATGGAGGAGGAATAACTGCTCTTGGCGTAACGATTGAGTTAGAGACATCCAGCGTTCGTGCGATGGCTTCGGGCATTTCTCGATCGCGAGTGTTGTATTTCCTCAAACGCCGTAACATTTTGCTGCTTTCTTCTTCTTTCTTTCTTAATGGCTTGCGTTTTAAGGTAATTTTCTGCTCTATTGTCGGATGACCGGTTAGCTTGGATCATGGAGGCACCCACTTGCGCCCCTTGCTTTTGCGTTCCGACGTTTGGAAGCCGAACGAAGATTTTGCATTTGCCGAACCTTGCCGCCACTCCGTGGCCGTTATGCCTACTCGTAGAAGAACCCAACGCGTCCAGATTGGAATTCTTTGTTCTTATAAATAGCTATCGAAGCGACCGATGGTAGGTGCCTCGGGACCGCGGTCTAGCCAATTTTGTGGCAATTGCGGAACCGGGGCCACGTGATGCACTCGACAGGGTCCACGTCGAATCGCGCCATACTGCTCGAAGCGGCAACACGGGCGACCGACCGTAAACAACGGACAGCTTTGTCGAGATGAAAGTTTGAACAGCAAAGTTAAACACTCGCGTTGACTCGTGCTTTTTTGCCGGATCTTCTATGCCCGACCGCCTGGATCGCAGAAGCACAATGCTCCGGTTCGCAAAAGCGACGACATTTGTTGTCGCTTTGGTATTGCCTTGGATGTACGGGCAAGATGGGACGCCAAACAAGCAAGTCAGAGACGCGTTCAAGGCACCATAGTTTCGGGCGGCGCATTGCAGAGCCGGTTTCAACGGAAGTCCGGCGCGTCCTCTGACGCGGGCGTGTGAGATTGCGCTTCCCACTGTGTGCAGGACCCACAGACCCCATGCCCCGGGGGGAGTCGTCGGACGAAGAGCACTACGAGGAGCTCTTCACCGCGGTGATGATGGCCACGGACTCGGAGGGCCGGTGCGTCAGCTCCATGTTCCAGCTGCTCCCGTCCAGGGTGGTACGTGCCCCTCTCGCCTACGACGTCTTCGACAGAGTCGAATCTGCAGCAGGCGGTCCCGCGTATTTCCCCTCAGAGGCTCGTTGCGCCGAGGGTCCCTGTGCCCCATTTCAGCTTCCTTTCTACTGCAAAGGAGGTTACGAGCCACCGGAGCCGTTGCATTGCTCCGGTGGCTCCGATTGACCAACCAACCGGCCGGTTGGTCAGAGTGGCACGTGGAGCGTTAAGTTACACCGCCCTCACGGAAGGCTGCATTGGTTACGTGGCTCGTAACATCAGTTGAAGTACATCGTAGGGAGTGAAATGGAGTATACACCAACTCATGTTTACAAACAAACCGGAGCGCCCGGAGCGCCCCTAGCGGACGCCACCGGCGCCGCGCATGCGCGATGGGGTGTGGGCAACAAGCTCGCCGTCGCCCATAAACAAACCATTGAAATGCGATGTTATCGGCGTCGGTGTGAGTCCCCCTGCCCTTTATCGCTTTCCGAATTGTTGATTTTACGTCTTCCTGACAATGTCTGACTACATGAGCGGCGTCAGCGAAATCAACGAAGCTCGTTACACCGCAAAACTTCGCGTGAATAATCTGACATGCGGCGATTCATTCCGCGTGGACGCCGCAGAATGTACGCTAAAGCGCTGATTCACATGATGAGATTTCGCTCGCAATTTTCAGTCGCGACGTCGCTCGGACTGCAAAACGCGTGAACCGCAGCTGAGATGGTCGACGTCGATACTGAAAATCGCAAGCAGAATCGGACGAAGTGAATCAGGCATAACAAGTCGGTGATGGCCGCTGGTAACAATAATCAACATCTCCTTGTATCTACTGTTTACGTCGAGCCTGCTTACCAACCTTCAAACTTAAGTCTTTTGAGGCCTGCACTTACTTCTTAACGCAAGTACCGGGCCAACATTTGGTCTACGGGCCGGTGTCGTCTAAAAGAGCAGACGACAAGCAGAAGCGTTTGAAAGAGCAGACGACAGTTCGAACGATCAGAGGCCGTTCGAACTTCAAGACGCACTGAACGTAGTCCGCAGGTGGGCCGTACAACTTGAGGGTTTTCCGGCGTTCATGTTGGAACAAAACAAATAAATCTGATGACCACAAGTATCCGTGAATTCAACCCAAAGTGCTTCCCGCCCAAGCAATTGTGGTCCGGCGGCGGCTGGTTTACCACATATCCATGTTCTCGGACGAACCGAGAACATGAAAACTGATCTTCAAACCTTTCTCGACTCTTTTGGCACAGCCCCAGTCGCGGCGGTTTGACGAAAAAGGCATGTTTTCGTCAGGTTCCTTTCAAAACAACGCAGGAATACACGCCTCACATGGGGCCTTCCGCCCACAGCCCCAGACCGGAAGTGCGACCGACGCGCCACCACCGCGCCGTGACGTAACAGAGATGAGTTCGTGTATAGCAGGGGTCTCAAACACGCGGCCCGCGGGCCGCATGCGGCCCGCGACTCTCTGGGACGCGGCCCGCAAGTGTCCCGTGGCTGCGAGCACCCGTTCCTATGCCTCCGAGCACTGCATGCGCCATAAAAACTGACCTCTTGTTGTCGATTCATTTCCACTGGAAACGTAGCCCTGCTCTTTTGTTATGGCACTAACCTGATTTCTTTCAGATCAAGGATTGTTTCGTCTTACATGCCGTTAAGACAGAAGTATTTTATTGCAATTCTGCTATAAAAATCGCCAGGAAAGCAAAAACGCACGTACGAAAAGAATTATTTCTAGACATACTGAACTCGGATACTTCCCGAGTGAATTGAGCGACATAGTAACGATTCCGTGCTTGCTTTTTAGTTGTATTGAAAATTTCCAGCTCGTTGGCTGGGTGGTGGTATTTTAGACCTTGTAACTACACTAGGTACAAATCCAAGGTAGTTGTATGAATAAATCAAGGCTAAAGACGGCCCTTGCAAAACGCTATTTTACAAAAGCAAATAGCACGACATCCCTTCCTTAGGAAATCTCTGGGTGTCGCTAAAAGACTCGGCTGCTTTGCAACGTGGAAGACTATCTCTGTTGTTTTGTTTTTTTGTCCTAATATATATTACCTACCCCCCCCCCCCCCCCCCCCCTCCGCACTATGTTGGCCCTCGACATTTTGTGGGTGGGTTATCTGGCCCCCACACTCGAATGAGTTTGAGACCCCTGGTGTATAGGGTGCGGTGTAAGGTGAGAAGAGGCATTTGTTAGGTCTGCCTTCCGCCAATTGTAAACATACCAATGTTTGAATTTCCCCGTGGCAAATAGAAAAGGGACGATAAAGTTCCCTTTTAATGCGAATAGCATTCTTTGGATACTTCACGCACTTTTCGTCTATGTATCTATCTATCTATCTATCTATCTATCTATATATCTATCTATCTGGCTATCTAACCTCTTACGCCGCAGGTCGATAAATAAATAAAAAAGACCGGCGCCGGCGGGATTCGAACCGTTGACCCTTTGATCAGCAGGCAGACGCGCTAACCACAGAGCTATGAAGGCAGTCATTCAAGGCACTCTAAACACCTGTTTATATCTTTACCATCGCGCGCGTTCCATGCACGAGGGCTCATTCCGCTCTCGTGAGGCTTAGCACTGCCCCTAGCTCACCCTCTCCCCGCGCTCGGGAGAGGGTGATGTAAGCGGCCGTGCTCACCCTCACAAGAGCGGAATGAGCCCTCGTGCATGGAACGCGCGCGCACCGGTAGCTGTGACAGCGCTGTAAGGCGCGTCCTATGGTAAAGATATAAACAACCGTTTAGAGTACCGTTGGTTGAGACTAGCTGAGACGCCAGAAAGTCTGGTCGGTACCATTTTGAGTGTTTGTGCGTATGGCGCGTGCTTTGCTCGCCTTCCTAAGTGACACAAACGCACGTGCTGGGCCATGGGAGATCGTGCGCAGGGCTGTGAAAGTGTCAACAAATTTAGAATCGCCTCAAGAGTGGGCTGGCGTATCTAGAGTGTGCCGGCCACCTGACGAACGCGCATAACTCCGCACCGTTTGATGCTATTCGCATTAACGTAGATAATCATTCCCAAAGGATGTTTTGAAATTAATTCGCAAGATATGTCTCCTGTCCTTGACGCAGCGAGCATGACCTCTCGCTGTCGAGGGTTATCCTTTCCTCCGGCTTCTTTGTCATTGTGCACTTGGTTACCTTACGGCTGCCCTCTTTTGGGTCTGATACACGGCCTGATGGTGCAGATTGACAAGGGTTGCTTTCTCACTTCTTTAGAACCTCTGACTTGGGCTCCGCTTTTTTCCCCTCGTAGCTGTATCCAGAGTACTACCGGATCATCAGCGAGCCCGTGGACCTCAAGATGATCGCCACGCGCATCCAGGACGGGTGCGTACGCATCCTTGGCAGAACTCGAGAAGGATCTCATGCTTCTGGTGAAGAACGCTAAAACCTTCAACGAGCCGGGGTCCCTCATCTACAAGGTAAAGATCCCGAACGGGCGTTTTAATGAGAGCAGACAAGTGAACCTCGTTTTCGGTTGGCCTGTGTTGAACGGCACCGGGTTCCCGCTCGCGAACTGCCATGACGGCTTCACGGTTTCTTTTCGCCAGGACGCCACGGCACTCAAGAAGGTGATCCGCATCAAGAAGGCCGAGATCGACCAGCGGAGGAACGCTCCCGGGAAATGCAGCGAGCGGATACGGTGAGTGCAGCCATCTTTCTTTGGCGCCAGCTCGGCTACCGTCGCGGCATTCGTCCGTTCACGGGCGATCGTCGTTGCAAATTGACCCTCGTTCGCCTCGTCTGCGTAGTCGTATATGACCAAAGCCGTTCATAAAAACACAAACTAAAAGTGCCAAATTCTTTTTTTTTTTGGGGGGGGGGCAATGATTATTATTTGTTTTATAGTATGTGGTGTGTGTCCAACAATTAACGCCGTTGGCATTTCCTTTGCATCCTATAGTTGGGGCAGTCTTCGGGGTTTGCCTGTTTATTGTGTAGCGAACCCTGCTTCATTTTTTTTTCATGGCCCACACCCACAAGGTTTTTTCTCAGAAGACAAATAAGTAGTTGCGACTGGCAACGACGAGTTGGGGGCACACAAAGAAAAAAGACACGCGGGCCTTGCTTTATTTAAAAAGTTGTTTTTGATTCGGGTAAACATGGCATCCCCGCATTCCTGCAAACAAAAACCAGAGCCCTCGAATTGGGAAACACGCCGCGACGCTGTAAAGGATTTTACCTCACGACCCCTTGCATTGCGCCACTGGAAACAGGAGACCCTCCCCCCTCCCTTCTGCGTTGACTTGTCGCAGTTCCAGGCGGCTGCAGACGAGCCAGAAGCTGTCGGCCATCACGGCCGCGCTCAAGTACGAGGATGCGGACCCCATGGAGGGGCTGGGGCCCCCTCCGGCTCCGAGCCCCCCCGCGGCACCCAGCCCCCCCGTGGCAGCGGCCAGCCCGCCCCCCAGCGTCGGGGACGAGAGTGACAACGACTCGGGCACCGAGGACCCCGTCAACAGCCCCGCCTGGCAGCTGCTCGAGGCCGTCAGGAGTTACCAGCACCAAGGCTACTTCCTGTCTGAGCCCTTCGTCAAGCTGCCCTCCAAAAAGTGAGCGGTGGTCCTCCAAAAGTGAGCGGTGGTCGCAACTGGCCAGCAAGGTCGGGTCGTTCGTTCGCTCGGCCTGGTGTCGGCAGCCCCCGTTATATTAACATTGTTATAATATAACATAACATAACACAATAATATAATATAACAACCACGAATTTTGACCGCTTTGAAACGGCGGGACACGGCACAGGCGCGAACCTCGGCGGTCCCGATGGGATTGAATCGCTGGCGACGCTTTGATGTACGCCAAGAAACGAGAAAACATCACTTTCAAGGTCTGAATCTGGTGTTTCTAACGCGATGGGGTTAAGGAGCTCATGTCGCAGAAAAGCCGATCGTCGGCGGGACGGGAAAATCCTGATTGATCGATAGGGTCATGATGTCACAGTCAGATGACCTCGTGCGAGAATTTCGAACAACCCATGACTCTCACATGAAATGTGACATCACGCGTGGAATGAAGAGTGATTAAAACATGTCATGTAATGTGAATTAAGGGGGGACACTACCCAAAAAGTGAATGTTTGAACCACTTGTCTGATTTAAATGACATTTCCAGGGCTTGTTTCTGTTGATGTTGAGAACATTTCTGCCAATATCTTGTTCACTTGGGTGAAGTACAAAAAAATTTCAAATGTTCAAAAATGGAAAATTAGGAAAATTTGAAATTGCTTTTAAGTTTGTTGTGTTCATGTGTTATATTGCTTTAGGACAGTTCAGAGCAGATAGCTATGGAACTATATTTTTTTATTATACCATCTTTCATGACAGAAAAGCCACATAAACACTGATACTCTTTTTTAGATTTCCGTCCTTTGTCCAAAGTTTTAGTTCTTGAGCATGAAAAATGAAAAAATAAAAAACACAAGCTCATAGTTATCTTCCTCTTAAAATTTTAACCCAGAAAAACTCATAAAAATGAATCCAAGTTATGTAATAACAATACAATAGTTTTCCTGAATGTGAAATTTATGCCAAAAAGTGGAGTGGAGAAAAATGTGTTCAAAGTGCTCCAGCCTCTACCTTGTCTTTAGCATCAGTGGACAGAAAATAATTTATAAAAAGTTAACTATGCAGTGTAATCTACCGTATAAACTGGAATATAGGTTAAACCAGAATATAGGTCGACCCCCTAATTTACAAGTTGTGCGAAAAAAAAAAAATTTTTGGTGGCAAGAAAATGCAATTTTACTTTGGTAACAAAAAATGCCAGGTCTACGGTAGGACAAGAAAACACGGCTGATTTATATAATTGCGTCGCACGCAGTAAACCAGGAAGTGCGGGTGCGTTACTACTCCAGATTCTCCAGAACCTTCGTCCGACAACGAGTTCACTAACGCAATTCAAAGGGACGATGCCGTCCCTTTGAATTGCGCCCTCGAGAGCCCGGAAGCACTAGTGGCCTTTACGACTTTCGTATGAATGCACTCCGACGTCACAGGTAGCGATCTGGCTGGCAGATCCCAAATAAAGTTTGACACCTTTGTTTCCAATTCAGGGTACACCGCACTCCTTCCACGAAATGAAGTTTTCTTTGCCTTGCTGCATGCTGCCAGTTTTGTCTCTGGCCTAGCCAGTCGAGTATGCTCTTCTCCGATATACCAAACTCTCGCTGTGCTGCAAGAGTCCCGTGGATCTCTGCATAGGTGATTGCCTTCCTCTTGAAGGCTACCGTGAACTGTCTTCTCCCGCTCATCATCACTCCGGGAGCGGACACGGTAGATGTAACAAACCAAGGTGCACTAGTGAAAATGAATTGTGACCATCGTGACAAGTAGTCGATTGCAAAGAAAAATGAGATGGCGGCTTCAGCCATCCAGTGTTGCAAAATTATTTTTGTTTTTCTGCTAATGACCGTTATATAAGACGAGGGTCAACTTTTTCAGGTCCATTTTCAAAAAATAAATTCGACCTATATTCCGGTTTATACGGTAATAAAACTTTCTGGGAATACTCTCTAGATGTTGGTGGATATACTAAATATAACATTTTTCAAAATCAACATTTTTTTGCAGAAATTGTTTTTTCTGGGTAGTGTTCCCCTTTGAAGGTCGCAGCATGTCTCAAATGATTTCACTTCAGAAAGTAATTCATTTTCCTTAAAGAAGAAGTTTGAGAAATTTTAGGTGGAGGCGGGATTCGAACCTACGACCCGTTGGTTGCGAGCTAGGCACGCTACCGACAGGGCCACACAGACACACTTGCGCGGCTTGGAAACGAGCGTGGGTTTATATGTCTAGCTGGCGCGTTCCACTTTTAAATGTCTAGCTATGTTTTGCACCAAAACACCGGCGTCGTGCGTTCTATGAAAGAAATCAAATTGACAAGCAGTCGAACAACTTCAACTCGTCGTGGAAAAACGAACGCCCTCACCTTTCATCCGCTTTCTTTTTCTGGTTTTCTTTCACTCTCCTCAATATTTTTGCGGGACCACCGAAGTCAGCGATTACGATTTGCCACGTTCTGCTCTTGTCTTTACCTCTCTGGTTTAGGAGCGGGCAGCATTAGTTAGATTAACAAATTGTTCTGGCAGAGTGGTCGAGTGAGGAAAACGTTTTGCTGATTCTTTGTATGGTGGCATGGATGAAGACCAGAATCAACTGCGATCGCCTGGGTCTGTTCCTCTGTAAAGAGGAGGAGAGAACCTGGAATTTTTATTTATTTATTTTCTTGGGTAATTAGTGCTGAAAACAAACACCTTGCACTTAGCATAAAACGAACGTTGGTAAGAGGTGCGAAGAAAGGCACAAGACGGAAGCAGAATCGAGACACGACACACAGTGGTAAGTGTGATCCCTTCCATTTGGCGTACCAATGTCCGGGCACTCTCTTGCGGCCGAATCCATCCCTCCACTGGTGGCATAGGACGGTGGCTCTGGGCGTAGAAATATGGTGAATGAATTGCAACATTTTTGCGTCTTTCATCTTGGGGTAGTACATGGCTCATGAAGCAGTGCGAAGTTGTCCCACCGTTAACATGAAGGTGGTTAGGCGTCTGGGATGTTGCTCAGTTTTCAAAAAAGCGTTAGTGTCAATAGTTTTGGGTGTTCCAGACTGCAGATGCTTGTCTCGTTTGTCTCATGTTGTTTTTTTTCCCCAAGTTCTCAATCCGTTCAAATGGAGGCTTTGAAATGTGAATACATACGCACATGCAAGACCATTTATCCAAGACAACAGTGTTGTCTTGGGAGCATGATTCCAAGCTTGTCTCTAACATTGTCTTGGGACATGATTAAAATCAATAAATGCCTGACTGAACTTGGTGCTTTCTGACAAACTGGAGTGTCTCACAAATCGAGCAAACGCGGTACATAATCGAGGAGGATGGTTTTCTTTTTCCAGGCTTTACCCTGACTACTTCAGGGAGATCAAGCAGCCCATCTCGCCTCAACAAGATTGCGGCCAAAATCAAGGTCCGTCCTTTTTGTCCTTGTCTGCGGCGGTCTGAAGCCCTCCGGCTTGCGTGCTAGCTCACGCCGCTCTTGGAATGTTTGCAGACGGAGGCCTATGCGAGCACCATGGAGGCAGTGGACGACCTGAACCTGCTGTTCGAGAACGCCAAGCGCTACAACCGGCCAGACTCAAAGATCTTCAAGGTTTGGGCAGCGTGCTGTGGGGAAGCCCTAACCACTCGTTTACAGTTGAACCTCTTCATTGTAAAGTCAACACTTTTTTTTTTTTTTGTGAAAACTTTGGTTTTGTGTATGAGCTGTAGTGTAGGTGTGGTAGTATTTGCAAGCAGGGAAGCCAGTACTCTGGGCTTACGCTGTGCATGACTGCTTGATCTCTCCTTCCCGGTGAGAAAAGAATGGCACGCGACATCATCCATTGCATCTTTTGGTGGGGAAGAGGTGAACGGCGGTAGATCGAAGCGGGTGCAGTCGCGTGCCCGCTTCGATTTTTTGCTGCGAAATCCCACAAGGTTCGACGAAAAGAAAGACCTCGTTGTGGCATAGTCGGTGGGTGTTTTTGCTCCCAGAGTTTTCAAACTTTAGAGCATGCAGAAAAATTTTTCAGATTATTGAGGCCTTATTCTTCGAATTGCTGCAGACATTTCTTTGTAGCATTGTGCATCCAGTTGCCTCTACCACACCCATACTTTGAACTAACCAAACACTCAAAAAAAGTGGCTTCAAGTTATAGTTTATATAGAACCTCCCTAGTGAAGTCGTTGCCTTCAGAAGTCCTTGCCGTATTATTGCTAGTAGTATATCATGATTATATGTGTAATAGGTGCATTATATTTAAATTTTGCTTTACCACGTCTGTGTCTTCACTATTGTGTTAGCTAATATGCGTATACCAATTTAACAACCATGCTCAACTTGTCCTATGTCCCTATCCTTACCGGATCGGCCTTTGCTATAGTTATTTTACCATATAGGAGGCTTTATTTCTTTATACAGTTAAACCTCGATGTAACGAAGTCGGTAAAATTCGAATTTACTTCGTTACATCGAAATTTCGCTACATAGAAATTCGAAGAAAACGTTAAAGAAAGTTTCCACAAATGTTTCTCGGGTGCACAAAACTCACCGAGGACACCTTTATTTCGGTTGAAAGTAGTTCGTCGTCTTTTCCTGGGCCACTCTTGACATTATTATTCGCATCACACTACGTTAGCATAGCCAGATGGCCTGCATCGCGTCTTCGTCTTGCTGTGTGCTCGTGAACCGCCTCAAGACATCGATCACGTCCACCACTTCACGGTTACTGGGCACATCGCAGGTGTCTTGCTCATCAGGCTCGCTGTTGCCACGAACATAGCTAGCTATCGCCTCGTCGGTCACCTCCTCCGTCGCAATGACAGCAGAGTCGACGTATAGAAATTGTCGTCGAGGTCGACGTTGTCAGGGACGGCTCCATCGCCTTGAAGGCTCCATCACCCAGGACAACGAGAAACGCACGCTTTTAGTTAGGCCTCGAAACGAACTACGCAGCGCAAATGAAGCCGACGGACGAAACGGCGGCGGCTCTAGTGTCCTCTAGTGGCCGTTCTGTACGCCAGACTCGCCAGACTCGGCCTGTTCCACCCTTTGCGCTTTATCGGTGGCCCGTTTCAGCACGTGTGCTTTTCAAAATCTCCTTTGGGACCCAAAAGTTTGTGCCGAATTGTCCATGAAACTTCGTTACATCGAAATTTCGGCAAACGGGACTTCGTTACATAGAGGTAAAAAATACATGGCGTGCATACACTTGCGGTTAGAAAAAGGTATGCACTTCGTTACATCGAGGGTTTCGTTACATAGAAGTTCGTTACATAGAGGTTTGACTGTATATATTTTTTGCTATCTGCTAACATTTGAAGCCGGCATCGACATCATTGAGGAGTTGAAGGGTCAAGAAGCCCAAGAGTTCCTGAGCCTGCCGTTTCCCTGCAGGATGCCGTGCGGCTTCAGAAAGTGATGCAGACCAAAGCACGGGACCTCATCAACTACCAGATCAAGGTGACGACCTCCATCGCGGTGGGTGCACAGATGGCAGCACTTTCTATCGTCCACTGCATGGGGTGCATGGGGATACACTTTGCCCTGGTGAAGGGAGCTTTCGGGGCTCGTTTGCTCGAAGCCGGTGAACTTAAACCGCGACGAAAAGTTAACCGAATTTCACTCCGAGAAGGAGCTTTAGGTCTCGTGACCGGCAGAGTAGGGAAGGCGGGGAAACAATGGCGGTGCTCTTCCCAGAGAGCGTCGCTCGCTTTGGAACTAATTGTCGTAGTCGCTGCACTATCGGGCCTGTTTGTCGGCAATAAATGGTGCAGGAGTCTTTCACCAAACTTAAATCGCAATGTATGAGTGATGGTCTTGCCCTAATTTCAGGATCTTCTCGATTTTGGCCATTTCTAAGCCTCAAGGGACGCGGCACTGGTCGACATGGCAGCGTCTTTGGAATCCTAGTGGATTGTCTTGACTCGGTCAGCGGAGCATTGATGGCACGCAGAAGTGTGCCAATTTTACTGGAGCTGAAGTATGCAATTTTTATTTTGCAAAGAAGGTTTTATACGCTGGCCAACCATGCTGCGGGCTGGCTGCTCGCCTTCGCTGCTCACCTTTCGCTGCTCACCTTTCGCTGCACACCTTCGCTGCTCACCTCTTCCTCACTGTTTCTAGCACTGAACTTCGTCGTACTCTTTTGCACTGGGAAGAAAATTTTGACGAGGCTTGTCTTGGCTTCAGACAGCCAAACTCGAGTCCTTCTTTTTCAGAAAGTTTTGCACGAAAGCCACTTGTATTTGCTACAACCAGTAGGTGGCACGAGCCACCATCCCGTAATAAACGCGGAGCTACCTCGCATTTAGCTCGTCAAACTAGGCCAGGCACCTGTACGTACCTAGTAGGTAAGGGCAATTAACTTTTTGCCGTAGTTAAAGTTAACCGGCTTCAAGCAAACGGGTTCAGAGGTGTGGGTTGGTGAAATTTGTGTGGCGGTCTCGAATCACTGAGCATTAAAAGAGCGACGTCCTTGTGACTGTTTGTTAGCCTCCTGCATTTTTAAAATGGTGCATGTTTCATCGGGACTGTGTGTTTCAGCGATGGCACAAACTGTCTCGTTGACGATTCCCTGTGTTTTGTGGAAGTAGCTCTGTGACAGCGTCGTGCTTTTTTCTGATTTTGGGTGGGTGTTGGGGGGTTCTCATGTCCTAGCCAAGGTATTGTCCTGCATCATTCGCCCCCAAGTCAAAACTTGCAAGGTGCAAATCCGCGTCGCCGTGTCAGTGTCGCGAGGGCTGTGCCTGCGCTTCCACAACCCTTCATAAGAAAGCCAGGTTCAGTTCACTTAATGCTGTTGGAAGCAATGTTCTCGAGAACATCGAACTAGATTCCTCCGAACTATCTGCGCTAGGACCGAACTGGAAGCTCCTTTCTTACCACCGTCCAAAGTGCCAACACACCCATGACATGCAAGAATCATACCCTCTGTCCTACTTGAACTCAATGAGGGACAGAATTTGTTCGTAGATCTCTTCTTGGGGCTTGTCATGTCTCCCCTTGCAACTGTCGTGGACCATTTTGCAGCCTTCGTGCCAAAGAATGTTTTGCATGCTTTTCTGATTTGATTCTGCTAGTCCAGAAATCCGTGACCAAATCGCCTTGGTTCTTCCCAAACTGGCTACAGTGAATTCCTCTTGGAATGAACCCACGTACAGTGAATTATTGTCAATTTTGAAATCACGAAAAATTTAAATAAAAGTGCATGTAAAAAGTACTTTATAACGAACTACATATTGGCTATATCAAACCCCCCCCCCGGGAAGGCTTCCAAAAATGCGCAAACAATCGTCTTTTAGCCTGTTCCTTCCCCACCAAAGAAAAGATAGGAAAGAAAGAAAATCCCAAAAGCTCAAGCCACGAAGAGAAGCGATCCAGAAGGGGAGAAAGCTAAAAAAACAGTCTGCACGCACGCACAGAAAAAATAACAAAATCTTTTCATCCCAAAGCGGTTGCCCACGAAGAGAAGTGATTCAGAAAACGAGATAGCTAAAAAAAAAAACTAACTCTGCACGCATGCAAAAAAAAAAAAAGGCTTTTTAGCATTTTGTTACAAGGTGGAGGCAAAGAGATGAGAAAGAAAGAGAAGCTCTCGCCTTACAATGAACGCATCGTGGAAGTTCGTTGTAAATGATTTTTGCTATATCGAACTACTTGCTATATCGAACTGATTGTAGCGTTTTCTGCTGTTCGTCATAAACGGGTTTGACTGTACTAGTACGCGTAGGCACTTCCTCTTTTTGCTTAAAGGAGCGCTCGACAACAACTGTTGAGCTAACATCGATCAGCACACAGCTGACTGACCCAGTGATGCCGGTCAGTTCCTTCACCCTTCGTCATGTTCTCATTCCCCGCTTGCCGAGTCTACCCGACCTTACGAGATTAGGCGGGTCTGTGCAACACAGATGTTACCACAGGAGGGCTTCTTACTGAGGCGTAGTAGGACAAAAAACAAACACATTAGTGCAGGGTACAATAACACGGAGGAGTGCTTCAAGCAGCAGCTGGAACGCCACGCAAAAAATTTACCGCATCTCCACGTGGTGAATGGTGTTGATTGGGGTGAAGCTCTGGTGGTGCTTGTCTGCGTAGACGCTGAGCCGCAGCATGCTGAGCCTTTTGTTCGTTTTCATCCATGTCAGAAAGAGAATGTGTGGTATGGAACGTGGTTATATACGCATTCGAGCATTTGACCGCAGCGCCCTCTCGTCTATAAACGTTGAGCCAATGCATGCAAAGTTTAACGCGATTATATACGCATTTGACCGCAGCGCCCTCTCCTGTATAGACGTTGAGCGGCTACATGCAACGTTTCATCCATGACATCCCCAGCTCTTGAGTTACTACCACATCTCAGAGCCCCTATTCGTCCTGGAGTCGTGGCCGAGTGGTTAAGGCGATGGATTAGAAATCCATTGGGGTCTTCCCGCACAGGTTTGAATCCTGTCGACTGCGCCAACATTTTTTCTTTTTATGTGAGCACGGACGCCGGACGGACGGACAGACAAGGCTAGACCCTAAGGAGCTTCGCCCCTAAAACTCCAGATTTGTGTGCACACATTTTTATGCTATAGTATTGTTGTGCTCGTGGGAAAGTTGAAGTGCAGTCGTGCCTTCTTCTTTCTTCCTTTTCCGGCTGTACTTCCACGTCTCGGGTCGGGTGGGCACCCTGCACGAGCTCGCAAGCCCGAATTCCCGTTTTGTGTCTGCGCCCGGGTGGCAAAAAGTGGTGCGTCCGTTTCAGGACTCGGACAGCGACGGGGGTCAGGAGGCCGAGACCCGACGCAGGGGCCCCAAGAAGGGCAGTCCTCGAGGACGGCCGCCCCTCTCCACGCCGGGGGATCTCAAGAAGCGCCTGAAGCTACTCATACGCTCCCTGCTCAACCACACGGTACGTCAAAAGGGTGCTCCCGAATCGAAGGCTATAGCTCGTTTTCACCTCAAGAGGTGAGGTGTAATAAAGAAAAGTCCGGCAACTTGCAATGCATTACAATTGCTCCTTTGTGTAGAGAGTTAAGATACTGTCAAGACTGGTTATAACGAAGTTAACAAGAATTGGAAATCACTTCGCTCTATCCGCTATTGCGTTATAATCGACTTCGGTTAACGAAGTGCAAATGGGAATGGGAAATCGTGATCGCTTTGCTGTAGCCGCTACTTCATTATAACCGACTTCGTTATAACCGGTCTTGACAGTATATGGAGTTGGATTTTAGGTTTGATGTATGTAACTTCATCAAGACGTACATGTTTCAAACGCCAAAAACACTGCTTCTTCTATCCGCAACCAAATCCTGTAAGAACTACCTCGTACGGCAAATGAATAACATGCAAAACTTTCTTTTTTCTTGAGGTGAAAATGAGTTATAGTTGTTCTGGACTTCGTAAAGCCGGATTAAGTTTCCCCGCTAGATTTAGCGGGTACATTGATGTCACGTGACCTCTACACAAATTCAGTTTTCCCGCTAGACTTAGCGGGAAAATTGACATCACGTAATCTACACATAAATTCAGTTTCCCGGCTAAATTTAGCAGAAAAAGTCATGTCACGTGACCTTAACACCAATTCAATTTCCCCGCTAAATTTAGCGGAAAAAATGACGTCACATTGCTTCACGTCATGTAACCTATACACAAAGTCAGTTTCCCTGCCAGATTTAGCAGGAAAATTGACATCACGTGACCTACACATAAATTCGGTTTTCCCACTAAATTTAGCGGGAAGTTGGCGCTCACGTGACCTATACAGTCGCCGACCGTTTTTCGGACTTCGATAATTCGGACTTGTTCGATATTTCGGACCTAATGGCGGAACCGTGACTTACCGCATAGAAATAGTGCATATTCACGACCAATGTTCCGGACAGCTTGAAGTCCGAAAGTTCGATTATTCGGACAAAATCGTCACGAGCGATCAGCTGAAAACACCATCGAGAAGCGGCCATTTTGAATTCTATGTTGGCTGCAAATGGATTGGCTTGGTTTGGCAGCGCTACTTGAGTACTCCTGAGTCTATACCGCTACGTGACATTTGTTGTTCTGCCGCCGCGATGTGTCGTTAAGAAGCGCAGAAAGTACTCTACCATAACGCTAGAAAAGAAGGCAGTGATTCTCAAGCTAACAGAAAGTTGCCGAACGCAAACGGAGGCGTAACCTGAAACAAGGCACTATTGACGGCTTTTTAAGCCCACTTGGAAGTAATAAAGGCAAGTTTTTCAATCTGCTGATTTTTCGGACTGCTTTATTATTCGGACGTTTTTCGGTCCCTGCGAAGTCTGAATAATCGGTCAGCGACTGTACACCAATTCAGCTTCCCTGCCAAATTTAGCGGGAAATTTACCATACGTGACACCGATTGCACGTCTGTGTAGCCACGAGGTGCAACCATTGCTAAATGCTTGTGATGCTAGAATGTTTCACGTATCCAACAGAATTGCCTAGCAATTTGCCAGACATATTTTTCTGGTATGCTCCGAGGAAAGTCCAACTCCCGACCTCAAAGTACATTGGCCAAATTTGATCTCGTTAAAATTGTGTCACAAAATGATGCCTTGTCAGCTCTGAAGCGGGATATTCTACCCTTACCAGAAACCCGAGCAGACTACACATCGCTCGTCTTGTAATTTCTCCGAGTGAAGTAATGGTGGCTATAAGACCAACACTACGTATAAGTGCCTTCTAAGTTGATTGTGCTAAAATAGTTCATCAGCGAGAGTAAAACAATAACTCTGTGGCCACCCAACTTTATCCGATACCCACCGCCCTTTTCGAAAATCCCCGATTTCTGATTACGGAATTAAAGGGCATCATGAAAGATTGTGTTAGAAACTACTTGTACTTCGAAAGTACATTGTGTTTCTAGTACTTTACATCGAGTACATTGCACCTGGTGTACTTACCTACTACTTTCCTTGAAGCACATAACTTGTCGTTTTCTTTGTACTTTACTTCAAGTACTTTTTAGATGTGCTTTACCCAGCACTGCTCATGACTGATTTGCTGAAACAATGAAAGAGTAATTTTATATCCCCTTTTAATCGTGTTTTTTAACAGTCTGAAAGCGCGGAAAGAGCAAAGTGATTCCGAGCGGTTTCTGCGGCAGGCACGAGGATGGCAGCTCGGCTTGAGCTCTCACCTTGGCGGTTTCGAACGGGAAATGGCATGATGCGCGTGAAACATTGATGCACGGACATCTGCGTGCGTTTTCTGGCCGCAGGACGAGATGGGGCGTCCCCTCATCTCCATCTTCATGGAGAAGCCCCTGCGCAAGGACTACCCTGACTACTACGAGATCATCAGCAACCCCATCGACATGCGCACCATAGACGAGAACGTCAAGGCCAACCGGGTAAGGCTGCGGGCCCCCGCGTGGGACGCCTGAATGCAGCGCGTCGTTTTGAAATGTGGCTCTCCATATTTCATGCAACATAAATCCCCCAGCGCCGTAGCCAAGGACCGCGGATCCGTCGCGTTTCGCGTGCGCCTTTTTCGGTCCTCGTTTTCGAGTGCCGCGGGCTTTTCGCGGTGTAAATGCTTACCGAGCGACCCAGTTCTCGACGCCGTTATCCCTTGCATATTATGCCCGGCGTTGGAATACTTCAGCAGGTGCTGCAGTGGTAGGTCGCGTGCCCGACGACAACCGACGATGGTACGGCTTCGGTTACGTTGCGCCACTTGTTTGACGGCTTCGGTTCGAATCATGCTGCCTAATGTACAAGAAAAATGCGTGACTTTTGAGTACCCGCAGTGTGTTCCGGGGCAGGCTTATTGCTTGGGTCCTCTCATCGTGCTCAGTTGTAACTGCTCGGCAAGGGGACACCGTGGTTTGAGGGCATCATAGCCGGAGGTACTTTATGCCATAATCTTGACCACGTCGCTGGAGGTAGGTACCTTATGCCATAATATTGACAATTTCGGCATTGTGACAGTGGTTGTTGCGATTAATTTTTCCCCGACTCTACAGTTACGTTTATGCAACCGCGACTGGTTCTGCGATTTATTTTTTGTCGCCACGATTCTGACCGCAGCCTCGGTGGGCTCGGCGGTTGTCGCGGTCGCGTTTCCGACGGTTTCTTTTCTCGTGCGGCGGTGATTGTGGTGGGAGACGGTGACCCTCGTTACCTTCTCGACGGTGCTCTGCACAAGACTGACTGACCGCTCCTGCAGTATGCGTCGGAGGAGGCCATGCTGGCCGACCTGCGTCTGATGTTCGCCAACTGCCGGCTGTACAACGAGGAGGGCTCCCAGATTTACCGGGACGCGGACACCTTGGAGAGGGCACTGCATGACAAGCTGCGCGAGCTGGGACCCCTGTACGACTCCCGGGCCTCGCGCACCATGCCCCGCCGGTGAGTCACCTCCCGGCCCCACCAACACGCGTCTTTGGGAGCCGAACCTGCTGGTGAACTTGCGATAAGTCGTTTCTAAAGGGTCCGTGGGATTCTTCCGTCGATTCTGTTTCTGCTGTCGTGTGAGGCAGTTTCTTGCACTGGTAACGATCAGGTGGACACGGTTTTGTCCCACAGAAGCGTTTCGTAGTTGCACGTTGCTACAGAAAGCGGGTAGACCGACGCAACCTCCTCGACGGGTGATGTTCTAAAGCAAGGGATGCGCCCTGCAGGAACAAGAGCCGCAACCACAAGCTGCGCGTCCTCTATGACACCATCAAGGAATACACCGACCCCAAAGGACGCAAGCTGTCCACCATCTTTATGAAGCTTCCTTCCCGAGCGGTAAGCTGCCACTGGCCTATATGGTCGGGACTACTTCAGGTGCAAAGAACTTTAAATACAACCCCCCCCCCCAAATAAAAAATAATTAAAAAATTATATATTTTTAGTAAGTTAAGCACGTTTAAAAACTCAGAGATTCCACCTATTTTGTGCAGAATATTTTTTTGTTTTGTTTTGTTTTTTCAGTTTCACTTTTGGGGACGCAATACAGACGTAACCTAAATGAAATAGTAGCAAGCCTACGCCATTGTCGTTTTCAGATGACGTTTATGTTTTGGCGATTTTGTCGTGTGAATTGATTGCAAGTGAGAAGTAAGCAGCTTGCAGGTACCGCAAGGGATCGTGTGGATTTCTTAACAAACATCACAACACTCTTTATAGATAGGGTTCCCTGTTTTTGTGGTTTATTAATTTTCCCTCAAATTCCGTATTTTTCGGCATCAATTTTTGACGTCGTACAAAGAATCGGCGTTTACCGGGGCATTTGTTGAAGAAAACGAGACAAGAACGTGTCAATCCCCGAACTCCTAGCAACATGTACGTGACCCAAATATTGGGAAACATTTTGGTATTGATAAGTAAAGAAAACCGGACAATGGAGGTGTGGTTCACGAAGGAAGTAGCAGCCTCGCAAACATTTCAGTGTGGACAGTGTTCTGGATGAACACAGAATTGAGCTGCAGATAGACTTCTTTTCATAAAGCTTGGGTTTCTCACATTCAAGGACAGCTACAATTCCGCGTTTCTCGGTTTTGTCCGAATCGGATAAAACGGTTTGGAAGGTTCATTTTCGTGGTTCGTTGGTATTTACTGAAAACACGGAACAATATTTGTAGAGCACCCACTCAATATTCTGTAAAAAGTGTGTAAGACATCACCTTGATTAGATTACGCTGTAAACAATTTACATTCATAGGTGCAGACCTTTTAATTTCTCCTAAAAAAACAAAAACTTTCTGGGGGTTTTAAAAATTTCTGGAAGATATAAATTTATTCAGGACGTCACAGCGCAAGCATGAACACCATCTATTGAGCGAGACAGCACCAATCTATGTTCAAATTTGGTTGATTTTTCTAAATATCTCGCAGCCAGTTCTTTTCATGAAATGTTTAATAGGTAGAGCAGCAGGTACAAAGCTCGGTAGTTGTCTCTTTGAGCAGCACTTTGGAGTACTACTAGGTACTGTAAAATACCAGGGGAGCGTTCACCCTAGTTCCACTGAAAACTGGATAAATCTAGACATGGGCGCTTGTCCAGTCAAATCGGGCACTTAAAGACCGACGACCAGTTTGCGCTTTCCACTTTCCCCCCGCTTTCTCCCTCCCCCTTCTACTCTCTCCACCATTGCCTGTTTCCTCCTCCCCAGGGTAAGAAGGATCTTCTGCCTTGCAGAATCTCGTGTCTGGTCGTCGGCTTTTAACGTTTAATTTGCAGAATTCCCAAGTTTGGAACACATTAATTGTGGGCGCTTCCGCTGTATTTTACGGTAGAGTCACGATCGATCAAAACAAGATCGCAGTAGTGTGCAGTTGAGACAGTCTCACTCATCACCCTCCCGGCGTACATGATGATTTTGAGTATGCGCTGACCATCCGCGGTAACAATACTGGCGCCGCGACACCCAGGAATACCCGGACTACTACGAGGTGATCAAGAAGCCCATCGACATGGAGCGCATAGCGACCCGCCTGCTCAAGTACAACCAGTACGACTCAATGGACGACCTGCTGGCGGACTTTGTGCTGCTGTTTGACAACGCCTGCAAGTACAACGAGCCAGACTCGCAGATCTACAAGGTACCCCCTGCCTTTTGTGGAGTCCGTCGGATGCGGACGCTGGAACACCCCGTCGGATGCGGGCGCTGGAACACCGCTGATGGTCTTGTCCCTGCAGGACGCGCTGATCCTGCAGAGGATAGCCCTGCAGACCAAGATGGAGCTGAGCAGCGAGGACCTGGAGGACGGAGGGGTGCCCGACGTCCGCGGCCTGGTGCAGGAGCTGCTCACCAACCTCTTCATCTCCGTCTACAACCACCAGGTCCCACCCCTTCCTTGTCTCAACTGCGCCCTCTGGGTTTCCAACACAATCGTTGCAGTTTTTTTCCCTAGGGGCTCGGTGAAAATATTTCTCTAAAAGATCTGGGGGTGTTTTTCTCGAGAAAGACTCTAGGGAAATTACTTTTCAAGGACCTGGGGATCCTTCCCCAAAGGCATAGAAAAAGTTTTTTAGGGACGATCTGGGCCAAGTATTCACCGGCGGCCTAGGGAGTGATCTAGGGGACGAGGTAAAGTGTTTTTAAAGTCCTGGGGAAACTCCTTTCCTAGAGACCTAGGGGAAGTTGTTTTTTTTCTTCTGGGGATTTTAGTGGTTTAGTGAAGGTATTCGTTTGGAGGTGTAGGGAGCGACTTTTGAGAAAATTAGAGAAAGTTTTCAAGGACTTGGGAAATTACTTCCCTGGACACCCAGGGAAAGTTTGCCTAGGGACCCAAGGAGGTGTTCCCTAAGGACTATTTTCCAAAGGGCCCAGGGAAAGCATTTTCCTAGTGATCTACTCTCACTGGGCAACCAAACAACTAACACAATTTGCCGACATTGCACTTCGTTGACTACCTGCTTGATCTTTGGCGGTCCTGCCTGTACCAAAAAATCTTCCTTTCCGAAAATGGGACCTACCTAAATGTGGGGTTAACCGGAATGCTGCACTCATTATCACGTGGCGGATAAATGTTTAAAGTAAAAACATCATGCTTTTTCATTTTCATGGCTCTTCTCATGTCTGTGGCCCTAATTGTTACTGGGCATGTACTCTACTTACTGAATCATTATTCATAAATTGTTTTGTGATATAGTTTAAGAAAACTAGTTTTACACCAAGCCCCGGATCAGTTATAGAAACCTGAAGACAAACGTTCAGCACCTCTCTCTCCTTGGTTAGTCAGAAATGTGATGCAACAATGACTTTTCCCAGATCTTCAATAGCTGGTCGAACAGGGCAGTGAAAGCTATCAACTTGTTAGACCAGTTGACTGTCAGTCCTGCACCACATGATCACACTCACTGCTCATACCCTTGCGCAGAGAGTGAGGCCAGGTGATTGGTTAGTCGAGCTTGCGCGTTGCTGCCACTGTCGGGTCAATGTAGTGGGTTCCAAATGTTAGTAGTTTTCTAGTTTACACATTGTTGAAGAAAGTTTCAAATTCGGTGCATCCTGTGGGAACCTATGACCTTATTCACAACTTCCTCAAGATCACAAACTTAGCATGCACCGTCAAACAATGAACCTAGCTCGTTTGCCATGTTGAAAGATGGTGGCACTCAAGAAATCCTCTAGGAGCCTAGGGAAGGCGGTTCCCTAAGGATCTAGGGAAAGTTTTGTTTATCAATCTAGGAAGCCCTCGTCTCAACTCTCATACCCCTTACTACGAAAAAAAAAAAATTGTTTTTTGTTGACCCAGGATAGGTGGCGCAAGTTACTGCCCATTATGGAGGGTACAGCCGTTACCATCTATCCATTCATTCATCCTTTTACTTGATGCTTCTCACTTCTGTCTATAACAGTAAAGGATGTCCCTTTCACTCTGCAATTAGTAACTGTTTTATTTTATACACCCCCCCCCTTCCCCCTCCCCCGCTGGCATGGGGTCCCCCATCACTTTGGCAAGTCCCCAAGGGGTCCCCTACACGTCCATGTTTGAGAACCACCGATGTAGGGAAAGCATTAATCTGGTGGCACAGGGGTCGTTTTCGTGGGGAATTATGGAAAGTGTATCCCTAAGAACCCAGGGAAATGTTGACAGGACGAGGAAGGCCGCTGCTACAGTGATTCCCTGGTTGGAGCTGTCGGAGTCTGATGAGTCGAGCCAGCAACCGCCAGCCATGGGCGATGAAGACAGGTGAGCTCTGTCCCGCCTCTGGACCGGATTGGTTCAGACGAAATTAGGTCGTGCTTACTCACCTCTTGTTCCTCCCACAGGAAATCTCCCCTATCATTGGACTTGATCAAGCGCAAGCTGGACAAGGTGAGAGTGGGCGCCTTGATGGCAGACGTCGCGGAGGGCCTCGGAGGTCGCAGGTTTTGGGGTTTTTTTGCTTAGGGGCATGCAGGTGTCTTCGAAAACAAGCTTTGTGCATCGTAGAAAGTCAAAATAAAAACAAATCATGATTTTTCTTTTTAATCAATTAAATCAAATCTATTTTATTTTAATCTTACTTTTTTCATTTAAGTCAGATTTATTTTACTTAAATCAGATTAATTTGATTTATATTACTCTGGCTAGAAAATAGTGACTCTTTATCACTACATGTATTTTTAAACATGCAGATTGATTGTTCAATCCGTTGGATCAAGAACAGCAATGCAGAAGGAAGAATTACTGTAAATTTTAAGTACAATTTAATTAACTACTTTTTATTGATGTAACTCCAGCCATACTAGAACAAAGACAGCTTGATTTCTTCAGTTAACTAGAGAGTTTTATTTGCTTTTTTTTTTTATGTTCTGATTGTGGGGCGCCTGGGGGCGTCTGTAGGTATCTATACTTCGTCTCACCCTAGCATGGACTAACCGCGAAGGCTGTGCTAGCGCGAGCGGCCAGCCTTGACTGCCTTGACTAGAGCACTTGCTGCACGAGCGCTCGTGCAGCCGCCACTGCTTCATTCAAAAGCGACTAGCTCGCGCTTTTAGCACGCGCGGGTAACAATAGTCCATACTAAGGTGAGACGAAGTATAGCGTGTTTTCCCTCTCTCTGCAGGGCTGCTACCTGCGCCTGGATCGCTTCCAAGAGGAGATGTTTGAGGTGTTTGAGCGGGCGCGGCGGGTCTCCCGCACCGACTCCCAGGCCTTCGAAGACTCAGTTGAGCTGCAGGTAACCGCCCCTTGGCCTTCTTTCTGCCCTTTGGCCTTCACATTCTATCTGTCGCCTTAGCTGTAGCTCCGCAGCGAAGACGGAAAGCCGCAGGGCAACTCGACCTAATGTAAACTTCGGGGTGTGGACTTTGGAGTCTAACTTGTTTCCTCCAAAAAGTACCAGGGAAATGTGCTCCAAGTAGAATTACATTTTCATTTTATTCTGGGTAAATTTCTGTAAAACCTTTTTCCAAGCTTTTCTTTTGTCTTTTTTTGTTGCAAATAGTATTGCATTTACCAGATTTCCTTTTGTTGAATTTTCCATTCCCAGAGGGTTGGCACTTACCTGAATTTTATATCGTTATACTCTCTATTCTCTAAACCTGGATTTAAAAAACAACAATGTACGGACATGAATTCATTGAGTAACAGAGAAAATCATTTTAACTATAAGCAATCTTTACTAGAAATCTGTGGGATGCGGCTTTTTCTGTTACGAAAACGCTGCCTCCTCACAGTAAGAGGCCCAAATAGGATTCCCAAAACCTGAAACCAGCAGTAGGGGCTAGCACAATGACACATTTAGATTGGCCCGGGTTGTGAGATACAGCAGTATTCATCCATCCTGAAGAAACGTTAGGTACATCGGATCAGTGCACAAAGTTAGCGAGGGGCATCATTGAACTCGAGCAGTTGACAATGCCCCTTTGTCAATAATTTCAGGTAAGAAGGGGTAGGGGAGTGGTCTCACCTTAGGATTGCTAACTCGGTGCTTCGTCAAAGTGTCTTCCGCTTTTTCACGGTAGTTTATGATATCAAAAAAGTTTTAAAATAAATCCGAAGTGATGCAAAAAATGTGACATCCACTGTATTTTAGATTTAGTTGAAAAAAACCTGGAGCTCTAGCTTCAAGTAAAGTGACAAATGTTTGCAAGAAACGGGCTTACCGTATTTACTCGAATACAAGTCGACTCACGCATATAAATCAATGCCTAGCCAAGAATAAAAAGAAAAAAAAAGAAATTGATTATAGGTTGTCCTTTTTTTTTTTTTAAGGAGAACGGAGGAAAGTTTAGGCAAAAGTGGCAAACAAGTTTTTATTTACAGCGCTCTCAGCTAAATCACAGCAGGATGCCAAAAACTTCATCGTCGTCGGAAGCTTCGTCAGCTTCGTCGGTACCCTTGGAAACTTCGCAACAATACCTCGCTGACACCGTTGCAAAATGGTGACAGCAAGGAATGAAAAGAAGGTGGAGACGGCCAAAGTGATTAAAAGACCAAGTGCAAAGACGCGCAAGCAAAGCCTCTAGGAGGCGAAAGTAACCTCCGCATTGTATTTTGCTGCGCACCCCCAAGGGAAACTCTGTGACTCAATTGCTTTATGCTCTCGGTAAGGTTGCGAAATTTGGTCACGAATGTAGGTCAGAAATTCTCTGGTCACTATTAGAGGTCAACCCTTTATTTTTGACATTTCAGGAAAAAAAAAGTTGTTTTATTTTTTGAATACATATGGTAGTCTTGCGAGGAAAAAGAATGTGGTGCTCAGGACAATTGCATACAGAAAGCTTTGCGAGGAAAGTCGCGCATAGACTCCAGCAAGGGACATTTCGCATTGCGTGTGGGGAAACGAAGTTTTCACCTTCGACCAGAACAGCCCAGTTTTTGCACGCTCGTGTTGAAACTCTGGTTTGGGAAACGTTTGAAGTACTAGTACTTCAAGTGCGAAGCGCAGGAAGTAACAATCTCACAACCCTGCATACCCTGTCTGCAGTCGTACTTCATCCGTCTGCGCGACGAGCTGTGCAGCCAGGGGAGGTGCTCCAGAGCCCCGCGCTGAACTTTGGCCAGTCGGACCTCACCCAGAGCGTGGACACTATGAGAGCCCAGAAGCTTCCGCTGGAGCAGCAGGAGGCTGCCGCCGAGGCCGACGCGGAGCGCTCGTCACGGGGATCGCCCAAGGTGAGCGAGCAGCCACTTCGGGGGTTTCTTTGGCACGCCGCCGCCGACCCGGAAACTGATAATGGTTACGGCGTCGTTAGCTCTTGCGGCAGACTTGCGTGATGGAAACACCTACATCTTGTGCCGCGAGACTGACGCGTCTTGTACAAACAACGACTAAATTCTTGTTTGCACGCTCGCGTTTGTTTACGACCGAGTTCTTGCGACGTCTTGCCGGCGCCATGTAAGAGGTGAACGCGGAATTGCCTTTCGTTTGAGCGAAATTTTTGCCGTGTTTGCGAGATCCAATGTATGTGTTATTTAGGACAAACAATCGTTTGATGACCTTGTCGAACACTATTCGAGCCAAGAAATAAAGAATGGTGCGCAAGAAAGTAAAATAGGAAATATACGGAAATGCCCAGTATTCCACGGCTACCAGATGGTGTGCAAAGGGACTCCCGTCGTCAGCAGTTGCAAGTGTGCAATCCAACCCTAAAGAAATGCTGAAAAGGGTAAAAACAATTTTTTTTTAACATCCTAGAAAAATTGCGAGATATTTTTTGGAAAATTATTTACAGCGCTAGACTTGTTTTAGCTTACAGGTTTCAAACGCGCCCGCCAAGAATGGGTACGAAACATCACCACATGTACACGCCAAGGGCAGCGTCCTCATGGGCTACCTCCCCCCTTTACCTCTCTCTTCAGTACTTCTCCCTTTCCACTTTTCTAGCAGTGTAAATGATTTCACAAAAGAACATTTTTATAGCAAATTTCTTTTGTAATACTTGTTATTTTCCCAATTCTTTTTTTTTTTTTTTTTTTTTTTAAGGGAGCAGTTGTTTTAGGGTTGTAACAGGCCTTCGTTAATCTGGGCCAGGAGTCTCCAAACGTTGTGGCTAAGGGGCCAGATTGGGGACTTGTTGCAGTGTCAAGGGCCAGAAAATAAACAAGATTGCATAAGTGAGGAAATCCTAAATAAATGAACCTAAATGAGTGTTTGAATAGGAAAATTCAAACTAGAGCAAAAAGGAAAAAAAAAGCAATAAAGTTAGGTTAATGAATGCATATTCCTGATGTTAAAGTGTAATATGACATCGCAAAATAAATGTAATCCAGAGAACTCGCCAGGCAAATCAAAGCGCGTAGGAACTCCGGCATGTTCACGCAGGGCGGAATACTAAGGATAATGGCAGGTCTGAGTCTGACGATGACAATTTGCGAGAGTTATGACACATGACACTAGGGACAATATACCTGAAAATGCAAAGAAATTTGATCACAGTTACACAGAACTGCTGGTGATGACGACGTACAAGAAATGATATGGTGAGAGATCCCACGTTTTAATGCAGTTTTCTCTCATTCTTTCTGATATCTTCGCTCACACTTTGGTGCTCGTTGCAGCGCCGTTCCTTGTTGTTTCTTTTTATTAGCATTTATTTTAGTATTTGTGACAACGGGCCGCTGGCCGGCCGGAACGGCTCTGCGGGCCGGGGTTTGGAGACCCCCGGTCTAGGGAATGAGTAAAAGTTTCAGTTCGTTGCACTCTCTGCTAAATCACAGAAACACACAGCTAGCTGTATGTACTGCAAGAATGACACGCCTCTTCCAATTGACAACTAATTGAGCAGCTGCTTGGGTGCCTGTCGACACATTTTTATTTGCGTAGGTTGGAACCGCAGCAACACTTGCCAGTGTATACACTGCCAGAAGAATAACACGTATCATATAAATAATTTCCAAGGGAGCAAGTGCTTTCACGCGGCCCTTCGGCGGGTCTTTTTGGCGTAGGGGACCGAAGCGAAATGAAGCTGTTAGGTTGTTGCAGTCCCGTTAGGTCATGGTGACAGCCACTACCACATGCCATCACAGGTGTAATGCATCTCATACTAATGACACTTAGATTGAGATTTCCCAGCAAAGCAGCCGCTATACCTACAGAAAGGAGAGGGGGAGATGAGAGTGCACAGGGACGTTGGAACGCCGAGCTCTGGCTGGTACGATTAGTGGGTGGACAAACAGCTAGCTGTTTTTGTCACTACCGCCATTCGAAAGCATACGCTGAGCGCAGGACGCCGGCATTCAACGTTCGGATAGAGTTGAAACAAAAGCCAGCTAGCTTTTCGTCTGCCCATAATCATTCCAACAAGCGTTCAATGTTCTGACGTTTCAACAAAAGCTCTCATCTCCTCTCCCTCAATTTCCCACCCATCACAGCGTGATAAGGGGCACTCAAGTGGTTTTGAGTTCGTGTTTTGATGATGACAGCTGAATTTAGACGCCCTAAGTATCCCTAAAAACCAAAAAGTATAGTCATACGGTGATTATTTCTTTTAATAAAAATGTAATTGAAGGCCGCCAAACCTCGGATCCATCCGACAACGAAACCACTCTCATTGGTCCCCGCACGCTTATCAAAAAGATCTCGGGCCAATGGCGTTGGACGACGTTCCGTCGCGCAGTGATCCCGAGGTAGCCGCATCGGCCGAACCTCTTTGTCATTCGAGCTTCGATCATGGCGGAGTTCTCTACGCTCGAGGACCTGACGCCGTTAGAGGTTGAAATTCTTCGGCGGACAGCCGACCTGGGGATGATTTCCTATGACGCCACTCCGACGTGCGATGTGGACGATAGCAGCGCTTCGGAGTCATGTTCGGGTTCCGAGGACGACGAAACGCAGACCTTTTCGGGCGTTCTTCGATTTGCGGTTGGGGCAAGTCGTAACCAAACCAACGTTTCGACATCGCAGCGTTACCTCTGGTACGTGATGTCAAACGATGTCGCCACGTTGACTTTTCGCCTCCGGGAGGACGGGGGAAAGGCTGGTTCAGACATGTGCCAACGAGCGCGTATCTACGACTGCGTCCGTTGCAACCGGAGCGACCGGAACGACCGCTCTGCGCCGCGCGTACACACACCTGCAACCACTACAACAGCGCAGCGGGTCGTCAGCACGGCGACCGCTTCTCACGCCGCCGTCAGCTGTTTCAGCGGCGCCTCTAAAAAGGGGACGCACTGCTACTCAATGCCGTAACAGAATATAGACAGACAGTTTTCTATAGCCTAAAGCTTTATTATTTTTCTTGATAGGCTTGCAGGGTACAGTGGATGAGAAAAAAATAAGATAAAAAGATGCAGTACGCCGTCTTGGACGATCACGACTCTAATACACGACATTGCAATAGTACAAATATCGCCACACGCCTTTTCTACGATTATAAGAGACAATGTAATCTTAGCAGCGATATAGCAACGTAGAAATATGATTTTGTGACCAGATAGACGTTGCGAGCGTTCAGGATTGCTAACACTAATCACTTTTTCTCCGGTGATGAAACCGCGTGAAATTCGCATCCTTTATACTGATGCGCGCCAGTAATGACCTTGAACTTGACTGCACGCATGAAATGCGCAATAAGAAATACGGGCGATGTTCGAGGACACAAATGTTAGAAAGCACCACTCAACGTTGGCACCACTGTAGTCGAAGTAAACAAACACGACGGCACGGGCGTTTCTGCTGTCTTGAGAGTGCCGCCACGACATGCGCCGCACGAGTAGGTGGATCTTCCCTTCTAGTAAGTGCTGGGTTATCATAGCGACACACGACAAAAATTCACAGTCAAGGATGCGGCACTACGGAGCGATGAGCTTCACCCTCCGGCTCCATTCGGCAATCACCACAGCGCCGTGTTTGCGCCCCATTGCGCGGCTTCCGGCTAACCGCAGCGCCAGATAAATGCGCTTCGCATCGGGAGAAACGGAAATTCACCCCAGGCAGGGAGAAAGCGTAGTCTCTTGTTTGCGCTTGATCATTGCAGTATACGCGTTTTCTAAACTACCGTAATATCCCGAGTCATAGCCCACCCCAATTTTTGGGCCAATATGATTTCTAAAACACGGTCGCCATACCCCTTCAAATACCCTAGCGGGCTCGCGGTCTGCAAACACTCATCTACCCAAATAGCGGCGTGACACAGTTGGAGGCGTCCGTGACAAAAGTAAAAGCGGAGAGAAGGGCCTCTCTTTGCTTGCATTTTTCGCGTGACGACTCCGGAAAGTGTTAGTGTATCCATGCGAAAAGCAGCGATGAAGATAACAAAATAAAGTTTGTTTACTTCACGAAATATGATCCGACAAAAAAAATTCGGAAAGATAACACAAGCAGTAACCCAGTCAGGAATCGCGAGGTAAGCGTCGCCCCATATTTTGGGATGTAACAGCGGTGTAGACCGAAGTCTTTCTCCGCCAGTAAGGCCGCCGAACCGGCTCCTTCTCCCATGCGTCGCGACAGCGGTTGTGCAATGTTTTAGACAAAGCCAACAGGTATATAAAGCTTTTCTGGGCAGCCCTACACAGGCGTTGTTAAATCCCAAGCCCTATTGATAGCACGCCGTGCACGGGCACAACGCATATGCATAAAAAACAAGAAAAGTTGAAACTGTGATTGTAAAATCGCCCGACTTGGCCCAGCCGCCAAAGTATTTGCCACGCGATCGCCGGCTTTCCGCTTTCCAACGCCATACTTCGTCGCTTCTTTGGTCCGCTCGCTCGCTCGCTCGTTGTCGCCTGGTTGGTTTTCTATTTTCTTGCGGAATTTGCTTCTTTTCTTCTCTTCTCTTTTTTTACTAACTAGGAGAATTTTCATAGTGGTGGCGCTGTTTTCCTACTGGAGACAAGCGTTCGGTGCTTCCTATGCACAGGTATGGTAGCGTTCCTAAGCCGTTTGCAAGCAACAGACCGCGTGTAGTAAAACATTCTTTGCGTTAGCATTTTTTCTATAAAACAATAAAACTAAATCGAAGTTTTGAAGTTTAATGTATCTGCTGACGTTAGCGACTAGATACGGAGGAAAAAACTGGGCGGCTTTCTCGGCACATTAGCTTTGTGCTCGCCCACGAGACATGAGCACCCCTTTTTCTATGAATTTCAGGCGGCAGGGGGGGGGTGGGCGATGACTCGGGATATTCTGATAGAAATATTTTACGTCTTGTGAGATTATCATGCACAGCATATTTAAATGAACTGAAAATTGTTTCTTTAGCTAAACTTTACAAAGGCCTTAAAATTTTCAAACATACGATAATTTTATTGGTCTATGAAATTACTGAAAGTATTCACGTATTTTATTCCTGCGTGATTAATGGCGGTTCTGCCTTCTAAAATGAAGATGCTCATTCACTGACACTTCCTTAATGCCATCGCAGCAAAAGTAGCTTCTCAAAAACTGCTTAGTGCCCTTTAATTTTCCTGGTTTGTTTATAACCATGATGCCTTTAGAAACATATTGACTTGTAAGTTAATTTTTATAATTAAACGACCATGATGTGATTTTACAAAGTAGGTTTTGTAACATAAGTAGTAAATATGTACAGTTAAACTACTAGTACAAATAGGTTATTAGTACTTTGCTATCATTAATAATACATTTCTTGTGGAAACACAATTAAATGTCTGACAAGTAACGCTTTTGCATTTCTTTAATTTGCAAGCAGTGTGAGTTTCCAACACAGTGCAAACTGCGAAGACAAATTCCAGTTTTGACCTCGCGGCAAAAAGGAAGCAAATAGAAAGCATACACAATTTGCCTTGGTTAATTTACGAGTAATTGTCGATGAGGTGTCGAAGCCAGGCTTAATTAACAAGTTTGAAAATCCTGTGACATGTGCGCCTTGTAACATTGAAGAATCAGCATGCAGACACTGAACCCACTTTGTATACTTAGATATAATATGCAGTGTCCCACTCAATGACCTGCAAATTTTTAAGAACATATAAACTGCATGAACTGCCAGTAGTGATTGTGTTTCTCAAGGAGAATGAAGTAATTGAAAAACATTTGATGTCACCTGAGTGTTCAGGTATGAGCTAGTACCTGTTAAGACAAATAGTTGGTATTATCCAGAATCATATGTTCACCAACATGTGGGACCATTTTGAGTAGGCATACTTCTCAAGAAAGACTAGAAATGCTTCTTGTTCATGTGAGATGAAGCGCATAGTGGAAGCACTGCCTCTGTGTAAGGGGATGTTGTATGCCATAAAACGGTTCTACCTCGCTGAAATTAGTGTTGTGCAAATATTCAAATTTTCTAATAGTAGTTCCGAATAATCGTTATTCCATATTAACCGGTGCTACGATATTCATATTTCTTGAAGTGTTAGTGCGTAAGGTTAGCCATAATGGCGCACTTCTTACGAGAGCACCGATACTGTGGGGAAGCGCTTACCCTCTGGAAAACACTTCCGTGGTGTGGCTTCTCCGCGGCCTGCAAATGCCTATTGAAAAGCGCCTCAAAGAATAACCTATGATACACTTTAATAAATGCAGTGTGCTGAGAGCTCGTTTTCGAAGCTGGATGGTGCAACCACTTCAGTGTATTAAAAAAAACAAAAACATTGTGAATACAGTCTGCATTGCAGTAAAAATTTTCAAAATTCAACTGGCATGAGTATATGACAAAAGATGCCTAACAACCTGTGTTAATCGTGTTCTGATTTGAGAAAATATATTTGCATGTGGTAAAAAATTTTATAAATACCCCCTTGATTAGGCATGACTGAGCATGTCTATAAGATTAATTTCGTCAATCGTCGTCTGCCTGCATCTAATGTAGGCATTGGACTTTAGGAAGCCAGTCAGTAAATATAGTTGGATTAAGATTATTAAGAAATGGACAAGTGGAAGCAACAAAAACTACAAGTTTAGCTGGGTTCCGTTTAAATATGTTACGGGTAGTTAAAGGCTTAAAGGGATACTACAACGAAATTTCGGCGCTCATTTTTTGGTCTATATGTGTCCAAAAGAGCAGTATCACATGGAACATACCAATATCTTGTTAAAAAAGTCTCGAAAAGGAATTTTAAAACGAATTAAACGATTAGCAAAAGAGCACCTGGTGGATGTCGCTAACGCCTCGTTTGTAATGCTCGTCTAGGAACCTTGAGAGCTAGTGACGGAAATCGTCTCGCCTCCGGCCACGACGAGAGAAGGGGGAAGGAGGAACTCCCTCTTTCCGAGAATCCTTTTTGTGTGTCGCAGAAGTCGCTATTGTCCCCCTACAAGATTATAGAAGATTAACCCGTCACTCAAAATTCGTACAAAAGCAGCCGCTTCGGTGGCTGGAACGACTAGGCCATCCTCTCGACGTCAGCCTCGCCGTAGCTTTGCTCGTTTGAGACGATTTACGTCACGATTGCGCTGGGCCTTCTCCGAGCGCTTGCCAGAGTGGGCCGTTTATAACGAAAAATACAGCCACCAGGATCAAAATACAAACGGGCGATTGTCATTTACGGATATTGTGGATCATATTCAACCTATTTTTGAACACGACGGGAATATTTCAAATTTCGTTGATGCTGTCCCTTTAAAGGAACTATTAAATATTCGATTAAAAAATATTCGGTCAAAACCATTATATTCGCTTTAGAGAAATCGCTTGAACTCAAAATTCACCTATTCACACATGACTAGCTGAAATAGTTTAGGTACCAAGTAAACACTTTGACTGGCATTGACGAAAGGTGTGGTTGTGTTTTCTTTTCGGTGTAAATTATTGTTGACCTAAGGTAAGTGTTTTTTTTTTTTAACAACACCATTCTATTTCCAGTTGTTGTGTTTTTTCCTATGAAGTTTGAATAATTGTACAGGAATTGCAGCACTTGGTGTTATCATTAGTAGTAAAACCTTCCTAATAAGTTTTGTTCCTTCAGGAAAAATCTTCACTTATTAGTAGAACAAATGTGCCCTTACCAGTATTACTAGTATACAGTAGAACCTCGTTGATACGTTCCCGGTTCATACGATTTCCCGGTTCATACGTTCGCGAGTGAAAGCACGGGAAACGTCCCATAGAAGCTGCGCTGTTTTTTTTTTTGGTTTCATACGTTCCTGGATAACACGAGTTTCCTGGAAGATGCAGCTCAACTTGGTCTGCTCAAATTTCGATCGGGTTATACGTTTTTGTGGCAATCCGCGGAGCTCCCGAGCATCCGGTCTCGACGAACGGGGGCCGAGCGCGCCCGAGGCACACACGCGGCGCGCGCGTGCGGAATGGCCCGGCAGTGCCCGCTGATAAATGCCGCCGCTGCGTCTGTTTGTTCTCTGCAACTTCCGAGAGCCCGTCCAGGGGTTCAGGTCGGCTTACAGAAAACCACAGCGTGTTTTTACTGTCTTAGCTCATCATTCGATTACGTCAAAGAATCTTTCCCTTGAAATAATAACAAAGGATTTTAGCGATTGCAACTCCGGCGGCGAGCGTGCTAACACGCTCGTAACAACAGCTTATGCGTCCATCTGGTGCTGCTCGTTCACTTTCCTCTTGTCAAAGTTGCCACCAGCGGCACAAAGTGGCACGCAATGCTGTCATAGCGAGCAAACAAAGCGGCAGCGCAAAAATGGAAACCCAAATACAGCTGTCTGACCGATCGGTCGCCCGTGCGAGCGCATGCATTCTCTTCAGTTGTCAACTCCTTGCGGCAGTGCGTTACGCTTACGACTTTCCAAGCTTTTCCGAAGTAGACACGTGATTGTCGGGTCGCTCTCGGTAGCTCCAGCAAGCTCTTTGAGGCACTGTTCACGGGCTGAAAGCTTCCGTTTGCCAAGAGTGCGCAAGAGCAACTCTCAGACTGTGACGTACAAGGGAGCAGTAAGCGGTAGCGGTTGTAGTAAATGAACAAATCTGGCATTTCTTTGTTTGTTTCTTTGCGTTGTCAGCTTTCTTTGTAGCGGCTTCGGGCGTTCCGCCGAAGCCCGTGCAACCCCTCGTTCCATTCTGCGATGGCGTCGCGGCAGCCATCGCGATTTCTGCGAAGCCGTGACACCATCAGCAGAACGATTCGCAGCGCACTTTCGCCAGCTGAAGCTGATACACACTTTCGGTAATTGAAGCGCTGTAATGAAGCACTGTTCAGTCTAATTCTCGACTATTTTTTTTTGCTTGAAAATGGTGAGTTTGGATCGTACGTTTTCCCGGGTTGTACGTTTTTTTCCTAGCAGTTTCTACAAAGCGTATCAGCGAGGTTCTACTGTGTTTGCTTCAAGTCACAGCCATGAATTTGCTATACTGACAATTGCTAAAAGTAGGGATTTTTTGTCTTGATGGGCTCTGTATCTGAGCTATTCAGATTTGTGCAGTGGTGACCTTTGTAGTGTACTTTGCTTTGCTACATTAAATATTGGCACTCTTGAAGTGATGCTTACGCATTTGGCATCGGCACTATAGGCAATATGAGTACCCACTGCAGTGAGAACACTGTCAATGTACAAAAACTGTTCATGATGTGGATGCAGCTTTCAAAATAGGCACGTTAAAACATAGCCAACATGCACTTATTGGCTTGAAGACATGTTTGGTTTGATCCAAGTTGAATGGTAGAATTTCTTTTTTTCTTTATGTAGTTAAGCACTAGTTAAGCTGTATTTTTTTTAATGTTTACTGGAAGAAGACATTTATATTTACATGGTTCACGCAATAATAGAGATTTGTGCGCACGTACTGTGCTGCATTACACATCCAACTAAGTTTCGTGGTAGAGTCTCGGATCAAATCACCCTCCAGTTTTTTTTTTCCTCGACAACAATGAGTATTATTTCACTTAACCGATTGATTGCGTGGAATGTTTTGCAGGAGGAAGACAAGGGCCAGGAGATGTCTTCCTCGGAGAGCACGGAGCACAGGGGCATCGTGATTCGCGTAGGGGACTTCGTTTACGTTGAGCCCCGGTGAGTTCCTTCTCTTGCCCTTCCGAAACTTTTCAGCGAGAACCACACCCCGTCCGAAAAGTGGTTCACTCCTCCCCGGCATAGTTACCCCCGTGGCGACCCAACCCTGTGACGAGCTAGAGTAAGTAAGTCTCGTGAAAATGCCAGGGCAAAACCGGAATTCTCCTCTCATTTCACATGACCTCGTAGACTACCCCTCCCCCCCCCCCCCCCCCCCCAAAAAAAAAATCAGCAGAACCCATCCTTTGCGGAATGCTTATCTACGTTAATGCGAATAGCATCAAACGGTGCGGAGTTATGCGCGTTCGTCAGGTGGCCGGCACACTCTAGATACGCCAGCCCACTCTTGAGGCGATTCTAAATTTGTTGACACTTTCACAGCCCTGCGCACGATCTCCGCAGCCCAGCACGTGCGTTTGTGTCACTTAGGAAGGCGAGCAAAGCACGCGCCATACGCACAAACACTCAAAATGGTACCGACCAGACTTTCTGGCGTCTCAGCTAGTCTCAACCAACGGTACTCTAAACAGTTGTTTATATCTTTACCATAGGACGCGCTTTACAGCGCTGTCACAGCTACCGGTGCTCGCGCGTTCCATGCACGAGGGCTCATTCCACTCTCGTGAGGCTGAGTACGGCCGCTACATCACCCTCTCCCGAGCGCGGAGAGGGTGAGCTAGCGGCCGTGCTCAGCCTCCACGAGAGCGGGAATGAGCCTGCGCGTCGCGCATGCGACAGCTGCTGTGCAGCTGTAGCAACGACTGTAAGACAAACACGTTTAGAGTGCGTTGAATGACTGCCTTCATAGCTCTGTGGTTAGCGCGTCTGCCTGCTGATCAAAGGGTCAACGGTTCGAATCCCAGCCGGCGCCGGTCTTTTTATTTATTTATCGACCCGCGGCGTAAGAGGTTGAGACTAGCCAGAAGATAGCCATAGACGAAAAGTGTGTGAAGTAGCCAAAGAGTGTTTATTCGCATTAAAATGTTGCTTTCACTTTCATGCGATCCGCATTAGAATATGATGCCGAGGCATCTTCCACTTAATTTCTGTTTGCAGAGTCCTTCTCTGCGGAGAAACTTCGAGTTCATACTGTAACCGGAAACCCAGGCGAAGGAACGGGCTTCTGCGACTCCGAGAGTCGCACGCCCTTGGCTTCACTGTTCACGAACTGACCTACAAAAAATTCAAGCAACAACCGATTCGTTTTGTACAGAGTGCACCTGGTGAAGTAGAGCGACCTGTTTTCTTTTTTAAAAACCGTTCCTTTTCCGGCTGGCAAAGTTCTTGTGCCACGGAGACGTGGGCAAGACTCCAGGAGAGTCGTTCTTCTTTTGTTCTTGTTGGGCCCTTGGGGGTGTCGCTTTGTCAGTGTCCCCGTAAGGGCATCTCACCCGGAGTGGTGCACTCTCTTGTTCCCAGGGAGAAAGGCATGCAGCCGCACATCACCAACGTGGACCGGCTGTGGCGGGACAAGAACGGGGACCAGTGGCTCTACGGCTGCTGGTTCTACCGCCCCAACGAGACCTTCCACCTTGCTTCCAGGAAGTTCCTCCAGAAGGTACGCTCGGCGATCGATTGATCGAGCGACGGCCGAAACGCCCCATAGTTTGAGATCCTCAATTTTGTTGTATTTTTGGGTTCATCTTCCTTCTTTACCATCATGCTCACTTCAGCCCTAGCATTATGTTGAAAATTAGCTTTTTTATTATATTTGAGGAATGGCAAAAAGCAAACGTGACGGATATCTTTTGTTTGAAACCTTGTTCCCCTTGTTTCTGTGTCTGTGCTTCTGACTTTCACCATCCTCTGTTGTTGTTTTTTCTTGAGATTTTTTAACATTGGTTTGCTTTTGACTCTTATTTTGTGTTGCAAAGAAAGCTTTATATTTGTTTAAAGAACTCCTTCTGTTTCAAAACAGACCTCTTCACCCGCTTAATTAAGGGGTAACCAAAAGCATCAAAAGACTGCCAAGCAATCCCAGAAATCTTGCCATACTTACAACCAAACAGTTCTCAACGCCATAGGCTTTGCTTACCGCACTAAAAGTGGGATCCTGTGGCTCGTGGCGATGCATCCGTAAGCGGGTTGTGTACGCCAAGGTTGTGTCGAGCCTGAAGAAACATTCGTAAATCTTTAAGGGCTCAACGTACCCTTGGGGTACTAAGAAGGATGCGGGAATTGCCCCAGATAATCCCATGGTACTCTCTGTGTTATTCAAAGTCCCTTCATTGCCTCTACCCGAGGAAAACTGTCCTCCCAGTTTACGCCCAACTTTATGCCAGGGCCGAGGCTGACCGAAGCATCGTTGTGGTGTCTTTCTTGCAGGAGGTGTTCCAGCGTGACAACTACAACTCCACCCCGGTGAACCAGGTGCTCGGAAAGTGCTACGTCATGCCCGTCCGGGACTACTTCAAGAGCAGGCCGGAGGTACGGCTTTCCGGCTCTCTATGGTGCGACCTAAGAGTGCGCCCAACATTGGTTTCTTAAACTTGTCGGGAACGTTGAAGCAAGATGTGCTCTTGTAGAGGGTTTACCGGGTCACGTGGCATTGTTCCTTTTGATGCTGGAATGTGTTTAAGGGCTGATCCCCAAGGCAAGTGTGACCTGACGTTCTGAGAATGTGGAATACAGATGAAAATCGGTACAAAAGAAACACGTAATTGAGAAGTAATAATAAATTTGGAGGAAAGAGAAGTTTAAGATGTCACCCAACGAGAATTGAACCCAAGATTCTAAGCTTCTCAGAACTCAAACCCAAGACTCTTAAGGTTCAAGATAAATTTTCAACACTTACATTATAGAAGCTTAGTCATCGTTTTATCTTTAATCTTTTTTTGTTTTTTGCCTATCAGTATGTGTATCTCTCCCAACATAAAGATCAAGCTCTAGTTGGTACCCCCTACTCTGTCCTTCTCTTCTTTCTTCGTGGCTGCTGGCGAGAAAGCAAAGTATATAAGGGGTCCTTGCGAAAACTCCACGAAGTCCTGCATTTGTGCCTGCTGCGAAACGTTTTATCTCCAGAATTTCGTATCAAAATGGATCTCTTCGCTCTCCAAAGGTTGGACTGACGAAGCGAGAGGGTAAATATTTTCAGCTCGCTAAAAAACTGTTTTGAAAGTCAGCTAGCCGTGCTCAAATCGTCTCGATGGTCACTACCATAAGTTTAAGCAGTTATGCTTATACTTTTGGTATAAGTACAATGCTTATACTTATATGAGCCACGTATTGGTGCACAACTGTGGGTGAAACATGCCTTAGTGTGTGCCCCAATATTAATATGGTCCAAAAACAAAGGCCTCTGTACCGCTTAAATGTACTCATCGAAGTGAATGGTCTTCCTGCAGGGCTTTGAAGACAAGGATGTGTATGTGTGCGAGTCCCGCTATTCTGCCAAGGCCAAGGCCTTCAAGAAAATCAAGGTATGGTCGCCATTTAATACCCGTATAAAAAGACCCTTATTAATGGTAGGAATTAAATATTTGTTTATTGGCTAATTAAAACGCCCATAGAAAAAAATCAAAGGTGCATAACACCTTGAGAACAACCCAACATCCACATTGTGCAGACTGTTTGAAGTTTGGACCCGTCCCCCATCACCCGATAATGAAGATGTGTGGGCCTTTTGTTTGCCGCTCGAATGTACGACACGAGACGGATGAACATTGAGGTGGTGCAGCTTCGAGGGGAACCTAGTTGCGCATCCTCGAAGAATGAGTTGCACACAAGGATGCGCAACTTGGTGCTTGGGGATGCACTGAGTCAGATGCGGCACGTGGACGGACCCGGCATGATACGTTATGCCGCGATTAGTCGTAGGAGCTTGCACACCTTTCTCCGTCCATTTGGTGCTTTGGTGTCGCATCCGTACGTAGTTTCAAGACCTGCTGTGAAGACGGTTGTGAACGCTTTGTTTCTTTGCAGATCTGGAACTTCTTCCCCAACGAACACACGGAGCTGCTGCCTCGAGAAGAAGTGCTCTCGCCGATTCGGGTGCCCTCCGTGTTCAAAGAGGGTGCAGAGCGTACCGGCGGTGGCGACGCGTTTGGCCTGGGGCTCCAGGACGAATTTGCGGTGGTGGAACGACCGCGCCCGGTACGTACCCCTACCCCACGTTTGCCCGCCTTCGCGAGTACAGGGGAAGGCCCGTATCTGTGCTCGGTCGCCCGATCGAGCCGCGCAGATCAGATTCTCGACGCTGAACGCCGCTATTTCTCCCACAAACACGAGCTGGTGGCGGGCACAAGTTCGAGAATTTATCGGCACGGAGACCCACCCGTGTCGAACGTTATTAACTGGCACAGAAGGTTTCACACTTTTGCCTCCCGGCTACAGTTTGGCGTCACATCCGAGGGACCATGTGTGGGCAGTCGTTGCCTAGAGTTTGTTTTAAGTTATGAAACACGACGAGTGACTTTCAGAAAGGATGGTGCTGACCCGTCGACCGGAGGAGCTTTGCACCTGAGGTTTAATCCTTGCGCTTGCAGAACGTGTCTCTGCCGGCTCCAGGCGACGAGGAAGGCGTCACCTACTATGAGCAGCTCAACCTGCCCTCCGGAGTCTTCAAGCTGGGTGAGCCCCAAAACGGCAGTTTTAAGCGTGTGCCCGCAAACTGTCTCGCGTCCGTCCTCCAAAAAGTAACCCGAAAAATTTACGAGGAATTCGATCCCCCAACTTTGGCCCCGACGTTCCTTTTTTCTTTTTCAGGCGACTGCTGCTACGTCCGCACAGAGCACTCCAAGACCCTGATCGGCCGAATCGACAAGATGTGGATGGACCGAGAGTGAGTGCTTGCTCGCCGTGGAGCTTGTACCGACGCGTGTCTTGCACCGTACGATTGTCGGACAATGTTTCATTCTGTCGGTAGCGATTACAACTCGCATTCACTTACTCACGGTTGACACCTACATTATGCGGAAAGCAAGTCGTCTGGTTCTTGCGCAGGGGTTGCGGCGGCGTCAGAACGACGCCGAGCTCCGATTGGCTTTGATTGGAAGGATAGTGGGTGGACCTCAATGCTAGATGCCTTTGAGGTCCACCCACCATTTTTTCGAATCGGCCAATAAGAGCTCGGCGTTCTGACATCATCGCAACCCCCGTGCAAGAAGTGGATGAACTTGCGCTACGCATAGCGACTGTACTAATGTAGTGAGTTGGGCGAGTTGGTAAATGTTATATGCGACGAAAACAGCTCAAATGACAAAGACGAAGCGAAGGAACAAACGCGACAGCTTCGTCCCGTCGTGTTTGTTTACGTCGCGTGTATACAGTGAGACCCGTTTAGAACGAACCCACGTACAGCGAATTATTGTTGATATCGAACTTTCGAAAAATTTAAATAAAAATGCATGTAAAAAGTACTTTTTATAATCGAACAACATATTGGCTATATCGAACTTTCCCCGTGAAGGCTTTCAAAAAATGCGCAAAGTCGTCCTCTAGCCTGCCCTCCCCTCGCCCCCCCCCCCAAAAAAAAAAAAAGTGGGAAAGAAAGAAAATTTTAAAAGCTAAAGTTGCGAACAAAATTGAGCGAAGAGAAGCGATTCAGAAGGGGAGGAAGCTAAACAATACCCTCTGCACGCACGCACAGAAAAAAAAACTTCATCACAAACATTAAGAGAAGCGAGTGAAAAGAAGAGATAAGCTAAAAAAAAACTCTGCACGCATGCAAAGAAAAGAAAGAATACTTTTGAGATAGTTGTTACAAGGCAGAGGCGAAAGGATGAGAATGAAAGAGAAGCTCTCGTCTTCCAACGAGCACATCGTCGGATTCCTTGTAATGTTTTTTGCTATATCGAATTACTTGGCTATATCGAACTGATCGTAGCGTCTCCCACTGTTCGTTATAAACCGGTTTGACTGTAGTGGCTGCTTCTGGACGGTGCCTACTCTGGAAAGGGTCCACTGCCGAGTCCTTTTTTGAAGCGGGACTTTGGGGACGCTCGGTCTAGTGTGGCTGTTTGGAAGTGGTCACGTGACCGTGAGAGAAGCGTGACGGAGAGGACTTTGTGCCGTAGGGGCAACGGGTTCTACCATGGCCCCCTGGTTCGTGCTCCCCGGGAGATCCAGCACCCGGCGTCACGCGTCTTCTACCGTCAGGAGGTGCTGCTCAGCTCCATCGGGTGGACACCAACCCACTGTTGAGCATCATGGGCCGCTGCTGCGTGCTGGACTCCAAGGACTACTCCGCAGGTGGGCATGGGGCGAGAGGATCGGTCTTGATCCGGCAACAATCGCCTCTTTCGTGTCGCCAAACATGGCTGAATAGTTTCCGGAAATAGCCCCCCTAAAGTGTTCCTTATGTTTGTGTGCAGTCAAACGAGGGTTTGTACCCGGCGTCAGCATTTTCGAGCTGCGTCGTCGAGGCTGGCAAACCTTCGGTAACGCGGCCTCGAAACTACTTGCACGTGCACACGCAAATGAGATGCACGACAAAGTCAGGTGCTCCTGCAGCAGTGCGGGAATGCGGCATTGTGGGGGCTAAGCTAGCCTCGACGATGGAGCACGGGAAAAGTGGATGCTGAGCGTAGGCATGTGTGGTGGTTTGATCGGTTTAAATTGGGAAAATTGGGGGCAGCTGTGCTGGTGGTCCAAGTTCAAACTGTAGTCGTGTTTCCTCGGGTGTCTTAAAAAGCTCCTTAAAAAGAGAAATCTTTTTTTCTAACAGTTTAATTAATTAATAAATTATTTTCACGCAAAAAAAAAAAAAAAATTTAGAGCAATATTGATGGCGCGAGACGCGATTTAGTTGGCAGTCAACCTTCTTTCCACTTTGTTTTCTCTCTGACATTTCGGGCATGTGGAGGAGAGGTGGATCGGCTTCGGCTACTAACCGAAATGGTCATTCTGGAATGACTTGTGACGTCATGGACTTCACGCGATAAATTTCAAATAAATTTCGGCCGTCAATAATTAATACAGTAAACTTTCGTTAATTCGACCTCGACGGGACCTTGAAATTTGGTCGAATTATCCGAATGATCGAATTAAAAAAGGACAGAAAAACGGTTAAAATTAAACTTCCTTTTATTGTCCAAAGTACTCACGGATGGTCTGCTGCCGTCTGCGCTTAAAACGCGTGTCCAAAAGCAGGCTTCGGAGAGCAGCGTAACTAAACGTCACGTCCCCAAAAAATCGCGCACTACAAAAAAAAAAAAGAAAAAAAGGAAGTTTTACGAGCTGACTTTGGCGCCAAGCCAAAGTCAGCTCGACGACAAAAACAAAATAACAAAAAAAAAAGAAAACAGAATTCGAGTTTTTCGACGCGCAGATGGACCGCACACGATGCTACAGAGAAGCGCTTTGAGAGCGCTCGCTGAGAAAGCTTCGAGCCGACTTTGGCGCCAGGACGGCCAGACCGTCGGCGCAAACAAAAAAACAACAAAAAACAGCAAAAATCAGCAGAACCCATCCTTTGGGAATGATTATCTACGTTAATGCGAATAGCATCAAACGGTGCGGAGTTATGCGCGTTCGTCAGGTGGCCGGCACACTCTAGATACGCCAGCCCACTCTTGAGGCGATTCTAAATTTGTTGACACTTTCACAGCCCTGCGCACGATCTCCGCAGCCCAGCACGTGCGTTTGTGTCACTTAGGAAGGCGAGCAAAGCACGCGCCATACGCACAAACACTCAAAATGGTACCGACCAGACTTTCTGGCGTCTCAGCTAGTCTCAACCAACGGTACTCTAAACGGTTGTTTATATCTTTACCATAGGACGCGCCTTACAGCGCTGTCACAGCTACCGATGCGCGCGCGTTCCATGCACGAGGGCTCATTCCGCTCTCGTGAGGGTGAGCACGGCCGCTACATCACCCTCTCCCGAGCGCGGGAGAGGGTGAGCTAGGGGCAGTGCTAAGCCTCACGAGAGCGGAATGAGGCCCTCGTGCATGGAACGCGCGCGACTGGTAGAAGTATATAAACAGGTGTTTAGAGTGCCTTGAATGACTGCCTTCATAGCTCTGTGGTTAGCGCGTCTGCCTGCTGATCAAAGGGTCAACGGTTCGAATCCCAGCCGGCGCCGGTCTTTTAATGCGAATAGCATTCTTTGGATACTTCACGCACTTTTCGTCTATGTATCTATCTATCTATCTATCTATCTATCTATCTGGCTATCTAACCTCTTACGCCGCGGGTCGATAAATAAATAAAAAAGACCGGCGCCGGCTGGGATTCGAACCGTTGACCCTTTGATCAGCAGGCAGACGCGCTAACCACAGAGCTATGAAGGCAGTCATTCACCGCACTCTAAACATTTGTTTATATCTTTACCATAGGACGCGCTTTGCAGCGCTGTCACAGCTACCGGTGCGCGCGCGTTCCATGCACGAGGGCTAGCTCACCCTCTCCCGTCTAGCTCACCCTCTCCCGCGCTCGGGAGACCTCTAGCTCAGCCTCACGAGAGCGGAATGAGCCCTCGTGCATGGAACGCGCGCGCACCGGTAGCTGTGACAGCGCTGTAAGCGCGTCCTATGGTAAAGATATAAACAACCGTTTAGAGTACCGTTGGTTGAGACTAGCTGAGACGCCAGAAAGTCTGGTCGGTACTAGAGTCGGTACCATTTTGAGTGTTTGTGCGTATGGCGCGTGCTTTGCTCGCCTTCCTAAGTGACACAAACGCACGTGCTGGGCTGCGGAGATCGTGCGCAGGGCTGTGAAAGTGTCAACAAATTTAGAATCGCCTCAAGAGTGGGCTGGCGTATCTAGAGTGTGCCGGCCACCTGACGAACGCGCATAACTCCGCACCGTTTGATGCTATTCGCATTAACGTAGATAATCATTCCCAAAGGATGGGTTCTGCTGATTTTTTATTTATTTATCGACCCGCGGCGTAAGAGGTTAGATAGCCAGATAGATATATAGATAGATAGATAGATAGATAGATACATAGACGAAAGTGCGTGAAGTATCCAAAGAATGCTATTCGCATTAAAAAAAAGGAAAAGAGAATTTACGTTTTTCGGTGCGCAAGACACGATGCTACAGAAAAACACTTCGAGAGCGCGCGCTGGCTCGTGCGCTGGCTCATGCATGCCCGACCACGTGCTATGTTCTCCGCGCTACTCCACGCCAGATTGGTTGCGCTGGCTCGTGTCATTCGCTACGGTCCATCTCAACGGCGTAGAGGAGCAGGCGCATATTTGCGCACGTTCGGCTTTGCAGCAAAGGGCCCGTGTTTCGCCGTACGTTGGTGGTTTTTCTGCCGTGGTGCCGTGCAATGTGAGCCCGCACGCATTCGCTCGGGACGAATTATCCGATGCGGAGTCTTCCCGAGTTCGAACTATCAAACTTTTCCTCCCATAGAAATGTATGGGCGCTCGCCGGGACTTTTGAACACGATCGAATTAAACGAAAAGTCGAATTAACCGAGGTCGAACTAACGAAAGTTTACTGTACTCCTCTTAAAAAAAAAAAAAAGTTTTGTATCGCATTTGTTTTTTGGACATTGGTGTCCCAATTAGACTGTTTAAAAAAAACCTTTTTTATTTCTTTTTTCAGGGGTCATTAAGAAATTTAGGTAGGTAGACACCGGAAATTTTTATTCAGCTGCAATGCGCTGTTTATCTTCATTAACGTAGAAGGTAACTAGAGTAGCCGCTGCAAACTTGGTAGTTGCAGTGGAATTCGAAGCCCTGACTGTGGTGGACGACCTTGGATACCTCTGGTAAAAAAAAAGACTCTTCACCGGCAGCATAAACAGTGAGAGAGATCTTGTGGCCACTGAGCGTGCTTGTACCATGCCTTTCTTTATCCACTGGTGAATTTCGGCTTCTGTATGGCGACAGAGCGACTTTCCAGGTTTCCAAATAGAGCAGGGGCTGTCGATTGCTTTCTGGACGATGTAGCGGACGTTCGCAATCAAAGCTTGCTTTTGATCCACGTCGCCCACTGTACTTGATTCGCAGCAGGCGACCCTAGATATTTTCTCATTTCACTTTCGTCTGCGAATGACACTCCCTAGCGGAAGAGCCCCCTTTCTTCACTCGCGTTAGCAGGCGGGTCATCCGCTGTTGATACCTCGGTTCAATTCGTTCGGGATCTCACTGTTGCTCTCACCGTGACTAAAGTTGGACCCCCAAGCCAGTTCCCGAGATTACTCACTCTCACTCCAGACTGAAGGCTTTGTACCGTAGCATTAAACCAATTTACTTCCTCATCCGGCGTCACTCCGTCCGTGACTGCACGACGTGACCTGCGCGGAATATTTCAAACCTACGCCGAGCAAAAACTCGGAACACGACCCTCGTGTGCTCTTGGGTAGGAGTGGTGGGTTTGGTAGAGCAATCTTTCGGAGAGCAAGTCATCTGCTTTTTGTGCAGGAGTTGCGGTGATGTCAAGATAATGACGCCGAGGAATCTGATTGCTTTTGATTTACACCGTATTTACTCGCATAATGAACGCACTTTTTTTCCGAAAAATCGAGGCAAAGTTGGGGGGTGCGTTCATTACGCGAGGTAAAATTTTTGCGTCCGTATTTACTCGCATAATGAACGGACCTTTTATCCCGCAAAAATCGACGTAACTTCTTATCTCTTTGCGCGCGGCGCGGAGACTCCAAAGCCAAACTGCGATGCGCAAAAAAAAAAAAAATGCCCCTCTCCATGTTTTTTTTTTCTTGCTTCTGTGTTTGTTTGTTTTTTTCCCCGCCTTTCGCAAGTTGTTTTGTTTGCCCACGCTGCCCATGCTTTCGCGACCTCGCTGCACCAGGGTAGAAAAGTGCGTTCATTTCGAGGGCTTCTCGCTTCTCTTTCCAAAGTGCGAGGAGGAGGCGAGGGCAGGATGCCTTCATTATGTGCGCTTTGCTTGGGCGAGGGCTTCTCTGCTTTTCTTTCTTATCTCCTTGCGCGCGGCGCGCGACCCTGGAACCAAACTGCGTCGTGCGAAAAAAGAAAAGAGCTCCTCTTTATGCTTTTTCTTTTCTCTTAATTCCGTGGATTTTTTTTTTTTTGCCGTCTTTCGCAAGCTGTTTTGCTTTGCTTAGGCGAGGGCTTCACCGCTTCTCTTTCCTATCTTCTTGCGCGACGCGCGCAGCTCGCGACCAACCTGCGCTGTGCAAAAAAAAAAAGAAAAAAAAAGCTCCTTTGTTTTGTTTTTTCTTTTCTCTTGGTTCCGTGGATTTTTTTTTTTTTTGCCGCCTTTCGCAAGTTGTTTTGTTTCGCTTTGCTTAGGCGAGGGCTTCTCCGCTTCTCTTTCTTAACTCCTTGCGCGCGGCGCGCAACCCAAAATCCAAACTGCGCTGTGCAAAAAAAAAAAAAAAAATCTCTTTCTTATGCTTTTTTTTTGCTTCCGTTGGATCTTTTTTTATTTTTTTAACGCCTTTCACAAGGCGTTTTGTTCGCTCACGCTGCACATGCATTCGCGACCTCGCTGCACCAGGATAGAAAAGTGCGTTCATTTCGCGCGCGTGGAGGGAGGGGGTCAAAATTTTGACGTCCGAGTTGGGGGTGCGTTTATTACGCGAGGGGAAAAAAAAGTCGAAATTTTGAGAGCCGACTTGGGGGGTGCGTTCATTACGCGAGTGCGTTCATTGTGCGAGTAAATACGTGTACAGGAGTTGTGGTGTAGACATGCAGTGCTGAGATGCCTCGAGGGTCTACCCACTATTTTTACCGCTTAGAGCTGCTGCTGAGCACAGTTTCCTCAGTATCGTGTCCACGGACAGGCAAATGTCGACACAAAACTCCCGGACCGCTACTACACCATCTATATGAGCAATAACGGCAACCAGACAACCGGCTTGTCTTGTTGCCGCCGTCACTCATAGATGGTGGCAACCTTTTCCAGCCTTTCTACTCTGGATTTTCACCAGAGTGGAAAGGTAGAACTCTCTGGGTGTCATCCTAGAAGTTGTCCTTTTGCGGATTACGTCCAGCAGGAGGTCGTCCCCAAAGCGGTCGCCTCTAGAAGTCTCATCCTTGAGGTTGTCCTGGCAGCGTCGTCCTCAAGAGTCGTCCTTGAGGTTGTCCTAGAAGTCCTTGAGGTCGTCCTAGACGGTGTTGTCTAGGTCGTCCTAGAAGCCGTCCTTGAGGTCATCCTAGACGGGAACGTCGTCCTTGAGGTTGTCCTAGACATCATCCGCAAGGAGGTCGTTGCTAGACGTCCTCTAGGCGTCATCCTTGAGATCGTCCTAGACGTCATCCTCTAGGGCAAAGGTAAAACGTCAGCCCTGGACGGCGTCGTAAAGATAGCTGCTTCTGCTGGTCCTCCATCTTTACGTGAAGTGGAAAGACTCTACATCTTTTTTTTTTCTATCAGCCAATAAGAGCTTGGCATTCTGACATCATCGCAACCCCTGTGCAAGAAGTAGACGAACTTGCGCCCCGCATAGGCCTTTGTTCTAAAGCACCAGTGAGATTGAACGTCGTCCTGGACGCAGGTCGACCTACCGAGGTGAACGAGGCGGACGTGTACATCTGTGAGTCCCGGTACATGGAGGCGGAGCGCCAGATACGCAAACTGCCCAAGGGCCTCAAGGTGAGTGTGACACCCCGGCACCCGGGTGAGGGGTGCGTCGGTCGACACCGCCCAAGGGTGCTCTTCCCCACGCAGAAGTTCTCCCACTCGGATGCGGTGACGCCGGACGAGGTGTGTTGCTTCAAGAACCCCATTGCGCCCCAGAAGGTGAGAGTGACACCTGATTGATCTCGAAAGTGGTGGTAATAGAGCAGCACAGAGGTTCCAATGTCTCAGAGTTTCTAGAGGAAACGAGCGGTGCTGGTGTAAACTTTTGTGTTACATATTATACCAATTTTTTGATGTATTGAACTCAGTCTTTCAGCCTTTATGTTTATGTACGTAGAGTGTGTGTTACATGGTAAAAAATACACTACTTATCGGATTTCGAGGAAGGGAATGTGCAGTAGCTCTCCAGCGTGTTTGTCCTAGAAATAAAATGTTTTTCTGTAGTTTAGGATACACTGACTTCCTGCTGTGTAAACAGCACTAACGTACATCTCACAGCCCTCGAAATGACCTTGCGTTTGGTGCAGCATAAAGCTCCCAATTTCCTTCTTACAGCCTTCAACTTCAGACTACCCACACTCCCTTTTAACCCCAGACCCATTCTATCCCTGGACCACTTCTTTCCCCGGGTCCACTCCAGGCCCATTCTTACTTGGACCTCATACTCCTATCCTCAGACCCATTCTATCCCTGAACCACTCTAAACCCGGACCCATTCAGCCCCAGACCATTCTGACCCCACGCCATTCTACCTACAGACCCGTTCCTAACTCTGGACCCATTCTGACCCCACCCCCATTCTAACCACCAGAACAGTTCTATCCCTGGTGTCGTTTTATCCCCAGGACCCATTCTAGCCCTGAACTGTTCTAAACTCCGGATCGCTCTACCCCGGACCCTTTTTCCTTGCAGAGCGAGGCAAGCCTGTCGGACACCGGGGACGCCCAACCAACGGCGGACGTGAGTTGCTTGCCCTCCGCGGTATCCCCAACGCGCGTCCATGCGGGTGCGGTGGTCGCGCAGGAGATGTCCCCGATGCTGTCCCGCATCGCCTCCGAGACGGACAACGAAGAGTCCAACGACGTCCCGGGTTCCTCCCTCGCGCGGGAGGACAGCAACCTGTCCTCGGCCTCGGGCAAAAAGGTCAGCAAACTGTGAGGGGCGCCCGCCTCCGCTCACAGTTTGTCGGGTGCAAACTGTGGGGCGCCCACAGTTTGGAGCCTGATGTCGCTGGTTTCCAACGACCGGCGAGATCGGGTCGAGCTGTCCCGCGTATAGCCGGCCAATGAAGGCGTTTGGTGGCAAATGAAGGGCGTTTCCCAGGCATTTGCCAGCCAATGAAGGTGTTTGCCGGGCATCTGCCAATCATTGAAGGCATTTGCCAGCCACTGAAGGTGTTTGCCAGGCATTTGCCAACCATTGAAGGTGTTTGTCGGGTATTCGTCGACCAATAAAGGCATTTGCCAGCCATTGAAGGCATCTGCCGGGCATTCGCTAGCCAATGTAGGCATTTGCTGAGCATTCGCCAGCCATTCGTTCATTGGACGTATGCCCGCATTCGCCACGGCCAGCGCGGGCATAGATGGGTGTCCGCAGGCCTGGATGTTCGATCCAGTGTGCCGCATTGTTAACCCAAATAAGCATGAGCATGAATGCAGTGAACGGTAGTGTGGGAAGTGTGTAGACACAAGAAATTTTATAAGCATGCAGTGAAATTTGGCTCTGGATGTGTTTATGTGTGTGTGGCGGGGAGGGCGAAGGGCGATGACTCTGGATATTTCGGTGTAGTATCGTTGGTTTAATACCTTAGGAATTCTTCCACCTGCTGGTTCTTGTAACATGTAATTCGCAGGAGCACAATTTCATCACTTCAGTGGAAACTTGTCCGTGAGTTCGATGCATGATCAATTTATTTGCACGATTAATTTTTGCTTGTTGCTTTTGACTTTTGGAGCTCAGAAAATGCCCTTTGTTTGCAGAAGTCTGCTTCAGGAACAATTAGCAATTTGATAACCGTTCCAAACTCAAATTTGCTCATTTTATGTCTGGTTTTTAACAGCTGTAATCGGGTCCCCAACGCTATGAAAATAGTTGTTCCCCGATTTTTAACATCTGTTGCTGTATTGCCGTTTGTTTGTTGTGCTAGCAGGGTTAGCAGATGGTGTTTTTTCAGTGTTTCCTCTTATTCAGAAGTACGGAATATAAGCTTGCTTCTGTCAGAAAGTGCTTTTGCCGGACTGCCGGGTGAGTGCCGCCCTGTCTCCCTGCAGAGGAGCTCCAAGCGTGTGGTGACGGGTTACCTGCTGTTTTCGAGTGAGATCCGCAAGTCGATAGTGCAGTCAAATCCGGACCGCTCGTTTGGAGACATCAGCCGCCTGGTGGGCAACGAGGTGAGCCCCTTGTCTTCGGAAGCAGCTCTGGTTGCCGGACGCTCACCGGGCATCTTTCCCGTCTGAATGTCTTTCTGGGCATCCGTGTTTGTTATGCTCATCCTGCCCCGCTCCATTGCTGCACCCTTCATATTCGTGTACGTTTTTGGAATGTGCAGCAATGCCATCAGTTGGAGACTTTCCTCCCTAGTGCGTGCAGTATTGTTGCAGAGTTGGTAAGCTTGTTAACTGCACTTCACTGCAAAGCCTTCGAGAGAAATATAAGTGGGTTACCCAAGATCATAAGTTTTAAAAAATTCTGCTTTGGAAGAAAACATTAAGGTGTTTTTTTTTTTTTTACAGGAGTAGAATTTACCATTTTCTTGATGTGTTGCACATTTCTTAACATCTACTCCCGCCTAAATCAATATGCCAATTGGAAACTCAAACTTATTTATACTGCGTGACCATAGGCGTACAGATAAGGGAGGCCAAGCATGCTATGTCCCCCTGATGACTCTGGACGGGGCGCAGATTCAGTAGGGTTCTATTTTTGTTGTGCAACACAACAAAACTAGAAGATTACTAAATTTGCACCCCTCCAAAGTCACCAGAGAGGGGGGCCATTGCATGCTTGGCCCCCCGCCAGCTGTGCATGCCAATGTTCGTAACACAGGCATTCTGATTAAAATACTGACATCCTAACCTAGTGCCCGTAAGCGTAAGTGGCCGTAAGCATACTTGATCGATGCTCTTGAGATTGAGGTGCGTACAAACATTTTGTATAAAGGAAGGAAGCTTCATAAGTATTTTCTACATTAGCCTTCACCAAGCAAGGAACACTCAGTAGAGTTCAATCTGTAGAACGTTAGGACAGCTATAAATATTTTGATAGTGTTGTACTCTACAGTGCCTGTTAAAGAGCCTGGGGCAGTTTGCGCATCGACGCAGGCATCTGGACAAGAGGGTAAAATAGGCGCAAGAGGTATTTTTTTGTCAAACGACTGGCTACACAGGGACAGGAAACTATGGGTACCTAGTGTTAGAAACAGAAAGGCGGCTGTAATTCCGCCCTCGCTTTAATTCTTAAGAACTGATTCCGTGCTCAGAAGAAGGGTGAAGAGGCTCGAGGTGTAAGTGAAAAAAACTGCACTTGTGTACTTGAGCAGTGGAATGAAAGTTATTTCTGGGGAAGGTTACGTTAGCGAGAATTAAGAGAAGGACGGGCGGGCTTATTTCTCCCGAGCAGGATCAACAACAACACTAGGTACTTTCTCCCCACGGAGCCGTTCAAGTGACTGAAATCCTCTTGCAGGCTATTTTACCCCGCCTGATGAGATGGCCGCCACAGTTGGCCTCTTGGCCACGCGGTGCCTGCACAACATGGCATGCTTTTTAGCATATCAAGCTTTTGTTCAGTCAAGACAAGGGGTGGGGGGTGCCTCAGTGTCCAAGCACGATGTAAGATGTATATAGGTGTGGACACTGCGTGCGTCGGAGCTGCCAGATAAAGTTCTTTCCTCGCCTTGATTGCAAGCGGCACCACCAGATGTCGCTTCGATTGTCGGCTAGTAGTAGCCTGTCGCGGGCCTGGTTTCTCGCGCTTCTCTGGGGAGACACGTCTGTTTTTTAAAGTTGTTTCCGGGCAGGCTACGTCACGTAAAACTCGCGCACTTGCACCGGCGTGTTGCTTAGACACAGTTTCGTCATTTACCCTAGTTTCGTGCCTCGAGGGCCGCAAGAACCGTTTCGTACAATCGCGTCGAAGTGAGGGATCTCTGGCGCAGCGTTGGAGCCGGCGTCCGTTGAGGTCGTGGTAGACGTGCCGAGTGAAAGACACGTGTGCACAAGCACTGTGGCATTGAGACACTATTTCTTTTTGTTGGTTGCACCGTTTGGTTGATGGACGCCGTCGGAGTAGGCTACTCGGGCGTGGCAATGAAATTTTATCTAGTCGATCATGTCGCAGCGTTCGCAGGGTGTGCGTCCACACCTATAGACATTCGCAAGTACGGCCTCTGGGAGCCGCCATCTTGCCAGCTGGTGTGGGCAGACTGTCTGATAGTCGAGCACTGCTGAGGCATACCCACGGCCTCGGCAATGCTTGACCTATCAGACGATCTGCCCACACCAGCGGCTAAGGTGGCTGCTCCCAAGCCGTGCCTGCAAGCATCTATATCTGCCGTCATCGTGAGCCGTAGCGTCGGGTAACGGGGCGGTTCTGACGGAGGCGTGCTCCGGCTGCGCAGTGGGCGCAACCTGCAGGGCCCCAGAGGGCGGACTACGGGGAGCGAGCCCTGCGGCTGAGCAGCGAAGGACACGGGGGACCGCGGCCTGCCCCAGAAGCCCCGCCTCTTCGGCTCACGGGGAAGGCGAGCCGGGATGGAGTCCGCGCCCGGGGCCGGCCGGGGTGGCCCCGCCCCGGCGGCTGACGCCACCCTCTCGACCACGGTGTACGAGTGCCTGTGGGGCGGCTGTGGCAGCTCGGTTCGACTGCCAGCAGGACCTTGTGGACCACCTGGCCCAGGACCCCCAACGGACAGGTGTACCAGTCCTACTTGGGTTTCAAGGCAGAGCAAAGGTACACCACCCCTCCCTGCGCATGTCCACGGCGGCCTCTCGCCTGGAACGGTCTCTGATTGACAGTCGTAGTCGTACATGCGCCGCGCCCTTGCCAGCACGGCGGACACCCGAAGCGCATCTGCACGTGATCTTTGTTTATTTTATTTTTATTCATTTAGCTCCCGCAATGTGCCGCCTACTGGCATTATCGCGAGGGTGAGCCGCCACGATTTGTGGCACAAGGACGATCTTCATCAGGCGCATTCCAGTTTTGACAAAAAAAGGAATTCTTGCCATAGCTTACTTGTCTGCATTGGAATAATTCTCGGTTGCCAAGTCGACATTGGGTGCCCAATCAAGTTCCCTCGCCAGAGAGACGAGGCCTCCTCCAAGGAGCAGCGCGTTTGAGTGTCTGTATGTGGGTTCTTCTTGTGCCGTCTCCAGACAGCCAGCAGCGAGTTCCAATGCCTGTGGCTGAACTGCCCCAGAGTGAAGAAAGAGCATCCCGTAGGTCATATCTCTTTTGGTCTCTTCTTCGTCTAGCTGTACATTCAGTGTCGTTGCATGGCGTAGGCTGCGCGTCCTTGTGTTAAGGTTCGCAATTTTAGAACTTAGGTACTGTGGTTCGCCTCTATTGGTGGAGGCAAGCAAAAGTGTATAACCTCACCTCTTGTGCGTTTTTTTTACTTTAATTGTTTTTTTGTGTTGTGAGCTTCGAGTTATAGAGAGTTAATTGTATATTGGGTAGAACCTTGTTGATACCTTTCTTCCTTCCCATCTTGGCCTCTCTTGCGCTGTTCTTTTGCCTGGGAAGGCATGACCTTGGACTGGGATTGAAACCGCATTACTTAGAAAAACATATTGACAGGGTTCTGCCGTACTCCGGTTTGCACCGAGTGAGGCTCGTGTCGTCCCTAGCGTCTGAAATGGGCCGAAAAGTTACCGTGCGTGTCGTTGCATTTTACAACATTCAAAGCCGAGACTCGAGTTGCAAAAAAATTTTAAACGGTTCGGTCCGCGCCACGAGGGGTAACGAGAGTGGTGCGCTGCTGCATAATCATCTCGGATGAAGGAATGCTACGTGTCGTGGACACGTGCCAGTCACCGTTGGTACTGCCCAGACGTTTGGCGAGGTTACGTTAGGGAGGTGTCGCGTTTGCCATTGCCAGCCCCGCAAACCGTACAAGTGCGTCCCGGGGGGTTTTTGTGGGAAGCCGACTGCACGGCATGCGACTCCTCGACGTTGTTGTGCAGGCCGTTCCCCAACATTCAGAAGCTGCTGCGTCACGTGAGGGAGGTCCACGTCAAGGTCGCCGGGCGTATTGTCATGCCGGACGTCAAGCACAGGTGAGCCGCCCGCTTGGGGTGCAAGGTCAGATGCGGGTGCGGTCGGAGCTGGTGGGAAGCGCCGGAAAATGAAGCTCTCGGAAGGCTTGGAATCCGAGTCTTTTAATAAGCACGGCGTCACCCGGCACTCCGAAAATTCCGAGAGGCTTTGAAAGCGATTAGCTTTCTTAGGATCTTCAGACCACTTTGAGGTACATTTCTGGCCGCTCTTTTTCCCGCTAAATTTAGCGGGAGAAATGGCGTCGCGTGATTTGACATGACCTATACATAAATTCAGCTTCCCTGCTAGAATTTAGCGGGAAAACTGACTTAGTACGATTTCAACGCCAATCCAGTTTTCCTGCTAAATTTAGCGGGAAAGGTGACATCACATGATCTGACGTCACATAACCTCAACACCGATACAATTTCCCCCAAAAATTTAGTGGGAAAAATGGCATTCGCACGGCTTGGTGTCATGTGACCTACACACACACACTCAGTTTACCCACTGGGAAAAGTGACACGTGACCTGTCGCAGCTCTTTCAGCTGCCCCTGCAGCTAATCGCTTAATTAGACAGCGCCATAGTTATTTCTGCCCGAATTTTAACACGGAATGTGTTTTATGGGTTGTTTTCTGTGAGAAAATTGTCACGAACAAAGCGTCATATTGACGCGTCGTAGCAAGCATCAGCGGACGAGCGACACGCATGGGAGCGTCACAGACGTTAAAGTTACATGTAACGTTTTTAGGGGCAAGCACCTTAGGGGCTAGCGATGTCCGTCCGTCCATCTGTCTGGCTTCCAGTGCTCGTGCTTTTGCTACGTAGCTCGCGTGCTCGTGTAAAGTGAAAAAAAAAAAAAAAAGTGATGAACAAAAAATATGTTTGCGCAGTCGACAGGATTCGAACCTGTGCGGGGAGACCCCAATGGATTTCTAGTCCATCGCCTTAACCACTGGGCCACACTGCGGGACGAGTAGGGGTTCTGACATGTGGTAGTAACTCAAGAGCTGGGGTTTCTGTCATGGATGAAACGTTGCATGTTGCCGCTCAACGTCTATACAGAAGAGGGTGCTGCGGTCAAATGCGTATATAATCGCGTTAAACTTTGCATGCATTGGCTCAACGTTTATAGACGAGAGCGCTGGGGTCAAATGCTCAAATGCGTATATAACCACGTTCCGACCACACATTCTCTTTCTGACATGGACCGTTGACTTAAGCGGTGGAGATGCGTTCCCACGGCTTCTAGCGGATCCAAGCTGATCCGCTAGAAGAACCACTGGCTCTGCATTTCACCGACCATAAAGCAGTAATAATGAAGTCGAAAGCGCAACCTGGAACTCAGCACTACCTATGAGCAATAAAAAAAATCAGCACCATCAATGAACAATAAAATCAGTATCATCAGCACCACCAGAGCTTCGCCCCAATCAACATCATTCACCACGTGGAGAATGCGGTCATTTTTATGTAAAGTTAGAGCCCGGCGGGCGCTTTATCTAGGTCGGTGCAGTGGGAGCCGTATACCGTATTTACTCGCAGAATGAACGCACTTTTTTTCCCGAAAAATCGAGGCAAAGTTGGGGGTGCGTTCATTACGCGAGGTAAAATTTTTGCGTCCGTATTTACTCGCATAATGAACGGACCTTTTATCCCGCAAAAATCGACGTAACTTCTTATCTCTTTGCGCGCGGCGCGGCGACTCCAAAGCCAAACTGCGATGCGCAAAAAAAAAATGCCCCTCTCCATGTTTTTTTTTCTTGCTTCCGTGTTTGTTTTTTTTTCCCCGCCTTTCGCAAGTTGTTTTGTTTGCCCACGCTGCCCATGCTTTCGCGACCTCGCTGCACCAGGATAGAAAAGTGTGTTCATTTCGAGGGCTTCTCGCTTCTCTTTCCAAAGTGCGAGGAGGAGGCGAGGGCAGGATCTTCATTATGTGCGCTTTGCTTGGGCGAGGGCTTCTCTGCTTTTCTTTCTTATCTCCTTGCGCGCGGCGCGCGACCCTGGAACCAAACTGCGTCGTGCGAAAAAAGAAAAAAAAAGCTCCTCTTTATGTTTTTTTCTTTTCTCTTAATTCCGTGGATTTTTTTTTTTGCCGTCTTTCGCAAGCTGTTTTGCTTTGCTTAGGCGAGGGCTTCACCGCTTCTCTTTCCTATCTTCTTGCGCGCGGCGCGCGACCCCAAAACCAAACTGCGCTGTGCAAAAAAAAAAAAAAAAAGCTTTTTGTTTTTTTTTTGCTCTTGGTTCTGTGGATTTTTTTTTTGCCGCCTTTCGCAAGCTGTTTTGTTTCGCTTTGCTGAGGCGAGGGCTTCTCCGCTTCTCTTTCTTAACTCCTTGCGCGCGGCGCGCAACCAAAATCCAAACTGCGCTGTGCAAAAAAAAAAAAAATCTTTTTATGCTTTTTTTGCTTCCGTTGGATCTTTTTTTATTTTTTTAACGCCTTTCACAAGGCGTTTTGTTCGCTCACGCTGCCCATGCATTCGCGACCTCGCTGCACCAGGATAGAAAAGTGCGTTCATTTCGCGCGCGTGGAGGGAGGGGGTCAAAATTTTGACGTCCGAGTTGGGGGTGCGTTTATTACGCGAGTGAAAAAAAAAGTCGAAATTTTGAGAGCCGACTTGGGGGGTGCGTTCATTACGCGAGTGCGTTCATTGTGCGAGTAAATACGGTACTACAATAAATAGTCACTGAGCTACTAGCACAGCTGGTCTGGAAAGGTAAATGATTATATTTGAATACCAAGAGAGGGAGAGGTTTTGGACGAATAATGGATTAAAATAAAAAATAAATAAAAAAAACTTAAAAAAAATACAGAACAGAAAATAAAAAAGAAGTTAAGATCTATCACAAACCCCACACGGTTTGTGGTTTTTTGCGGGGCACGGTCTGTGCTCCCTGGTTGGCATTATCTAGCCTGTATGATTTGTTTTTTTAGACTACCGTAATATTTAATATGAGGAGTGGGCTAACTTCTAATGTGCAATAAAACAAGATGAAAACAAAAAAATCTAGTTTAGATTTTGTGATTTCTGAAACTTGCGATCGCAGGGAGGAGATGACGAACCAAAGACGACTGTCCTTCTCAGTCGGCAATGTCCACTCCTGTTTCCTGCCGTGGCTAAGTGACACCATTCCTGCCGCAGTCACCATTCTACAAGGCCTCGCAATTAGTAGAAGCGGGGCCATCTTTTGGTGCTTTTGGAACACCGGCGAATCGTGCCAAAAATAGGGGCGGGTTATCTTTCAGGGTCGTGAGGGCATCTCTCGAGATATCACGGTATCTTGACATAGCCCCGATTTCCAAGGTCGCAGGTCTGTATGCAGGGTGATTGATTTGAATTCCAAACAGGTTTATTTTTAAAAATCTGCGAAAGAGACGTTCTGTGTGCGGGTAAGTTATACGGCCAGGGGGACACGAAATAGGGGGCTCGTCGTGACGCAATAATTGAATAATTAGCGAAAATGTGCTTGCTCATCAGCTTTATAATTGGTGAAAATGGACATCTGGTAGTTTTAATTACCGTATTTACTCGCACAATGAACGCACTCGCGTAATGAACGCACCCCCCAAGTCGGCTCTCAAAATTTCGACTTTTTTTTCCCTCGCGTAATAAACGCACCCCCAACTCGGACGTCAAAATTTTGACCCCCTCCCCCCACGCGCGCGAAATGAATGCACTTTTTTATCCTGGTGCAGTGAGGTCGTGAATGCATGGGCAGCGTGGGCGAACAAAACACCTTGCAAAAGGCGTTAAAAAATAAAAAAAAATCCAGCGGAAGCAAGAAAAAAAAAACATGGAGAGGAGCTTTTTTTTTTTTTTCTTGCTCAGCGCCGTCTGGACTTTGGGTCGCGCGCCTCGCGGAAGGAGATAAGAAAAAGAAGCGGAGAAGTCCTCGCCAAAGCGAAGCAAAACAGCTTGCAAAAGGTGGCAAAAAAAAAAAAAACACGGAACCAAAAGAAAAGAAAAAAACATAAAAAGGAGCTTTCTTTTTTTCTTCCTTTTTGCACAGCGCAGTTTAGTTTCGGGGTTGCGCGTCGCGCGCCGCGCGCAAGGAGATAAGAAAGAAAAGCCCCCGGCTAAGCAAAGCAAAACAAAACAAAACAGCTTGCGAAAGGCGGCAAAAAAAAAGTCCACGGAACCAAGAGAAAAAAGAAACATAAAAAGAAGCTTTTTTTCTCTTTTTTTTTTTTACAAAGCGCAGTTTGGTTTTGAGGTCGCGGGCAAGGAAATAAGAAAGAAAAGCGGAGCGGAAAGAAAGAAATGCGCAAGAAAGAAAACATGGAGAGGAGCTTTTTTTTGCGCATCGTAGTTTGGTTTTCGAGTCGCGCGCCGCGCGCAAAGGGATAAGTTACGTCGATGTTTCGGGATAAAAGGGCCGTTCATTATGCGAGTAAATACGGACGCAAAAATCTTACCCCGCGTAATGAACGCACCCCCAACTTTGCATCGATTTTTCGGGAAAAAAAGTGCGTTCATTATGCGAGTAAATACGGTAGAAACTTGCCGAGTGCCATTGAAAGCAACTAGACAGTTCCGTTTTAGGAAGACCCGGGAGAGAGCCGAGCATGGCTCACCTTCCCGACGGCCACGCGATCCTAGATGACTTGACACTGTCAGATTGGCTTGGAACGAGCGGCTACCCACAGTCGCCGCTTCCGGGTGGGACTGCCGTCACTCTTGTGCATACGACTTTGGTGTCAGTCTCCTCGCAGGTTCAGTCCGACAGTTGCGAGGTGACAAACACGTCGTTGAAGAGAATAATTATCGTACCCCGTCGCGAAATGCCCGGGGCCCTAGAGGTGCGATAAATGATTCGAACCATGGTGGTGGCAGCTGGTGGTTTTTTGTTTGTTTTTTTGTTTCTTTGCGCGGAGTGACAGGGCTGTCTGTTCTTTAACCGCAGGTCCGTTCCCAAGAAAAGCCAGAGCACACCCACAGTTCCGGCAGGTGAGCCCGAGGACGGGAGAAGCGCATGCCTCTCGCAGCGTAGCGCCTGTCCCGGCACGTGGACTGTTGGAAAAGGCATGCTTTGCGTCTGTCTGCCAGCGTCGCCAAAGTCGTCGTGTTGCACCATGAGTGCCCCTCTTTCGTGCATCGTGCCTCATGTTCTGCTGTTTTGCTGCCGAGTTGTCGGGGGCGTTGCTGTGGTGTTGCCAGATATAGGGTGGGACTTGGAAGCTGAGGATTGTATAGCGCCCGGCAGGTCCTGCTCTTCGTGTACTGAATTGTCCCATTTCTCGAGAGATGTTGGGTTTCTCGATGACAACTAAGCTGGCATGAGGCGCTCTCTCTTCTCTTTAGCTGCAATTTTGAAAAGGTGTAAGTGTAGGGAGTCTTGACTGACAGCAGAAATGGTAGCGCATGAATTGCGTGACAGAACAAAGGTGCCTGAGGGAGTTGGAACGTGAATGCAATGATGTGAGTGGAGTAAGATTTTGTTGCCGTTCTGTCGTAACGATGCTGTTTGAAGGCGGTCCCAGGGGAAAGGCGGTTTATGGACAAAAGAGCCTAACGGTGCGCAGGCACGACAACTTACGCGGCACACAATCGCCTTCATCGGCATTATCCTGCAGGCTCGTTAACGCAGTTGGAGCGACTTGAACAGTGGGCCCTTACGGGTTCTGCATCGGGCCAGAAAGAATCGTTACTTTTGTTTAAAGTGCTAGGTTTTGGCGTCGACGAACCACGTAATTAACTTCTCTTCTTGCGTAGTCGCGTATTTGCTGAAAGGAAGTCAATCCGCAACTGGAGAGCCAGCTTGGAAAATGCGACATTGAAGAGGTTGGAAGTCACTGGGTTTGTTCAATGCCCCATTCACGTAGCAGTGCTTGACTGATTTGTGAGGGCTTAGGATAACCGCGAGTCATTGGGACATTCATGCTTTGTATGCCACTTGGCAACCCTAAACAAGGAGCAGACGTGACGTATGAAGTACAGATGTGCCAGTAACTCGCAGTTGTGTGGATGGCCTTCACTCTTTCCGACTATGAGTTCAAAGTTTTTTAAGTGGTTTTCAATGTTCATAAAAATGTTTGTCTATGGATTCGATTATTTTTTATTAAAGATGTGCCTCAGACAGCGTACTACCTCTCAAGTGTTCCAAGTTCTGCATCGTCGCCTCACATGATTGAGGAGAATTAAACGGGAAAACCCCAAGCAGCTACCTTCCACCCGTCTTTTTCCTGCGGGAAAAATGTACCTAGTTTCTAACGATTTCTCCTGTAGCCGGCTCTCGCGAGTTCCGTCTTCCCAATATTCCAGGCATGCCTTAATGTCGCGTGAGAAAGTTTACGGAAGGGGCAGACTCTAGTCTTCCTAATTTGTTAGAATCGTTCCTGGAGTCTAGCGTCCACCTTGGTTCCGAAGGCCTCGCTCTGCCGTGCATGCGTGTCCTTGCGTGCCCGTGTGTGACGTTTGTCTGTTGTTGTTGTTGTGCCAGTGGTGGGGCCACCCCCCATCCCCCAGCAACCCTTGCACCACCATTTCGCACCCCCGTTGCACCCCGTGGGCACGCCCCAGCTGCCCCACGGCGTCCCGCAACACCCCCACGGTTTGCCGCAACACCCCTACGGCTCCCTCGGACAGCACTGCCCGCCGCCGTGGCCGCCGGGTAATCGGGGTTGCCTGCTTGCCCTCTGGATTGCGGACCCCCTTAGATTTGGAGATTTTAGCAGCCTGCAGCATGCAGCACCTCGGATAAGGCCTGTTTACACGTACAGCGCAGCGCTGCGGCTCAGCAGTATTGAAATAGTGCTGACTTTGCGCTATCTCAGTGCTGCACTGCATGTGTGAACTGGCCTTTATGACAAAAGTGTCTGTTTATATGCAGGGATTTCATTTCATTCATAATTTCCTACATTTAGGTTTAAACTAATGTTCACTTCACATAGCTAGGATATGCAATCCATTGTGTTTATTATTATTTGTATTTATTATTTTATATTTATATTTATATATTTTTATATTTAGATTTATTATTCCTTGACAGCTTTGTTTATGCCTCGTTTTCAGCGAAAGCTTGAAAATGGGCGTTAGCAAAGCTGTCATAGTAGTAATAAATGATTGTCGAGATGAAGCCGCTTAAAAGCTTTAAATCGTTATTTTGGCCAAAGTAGGAAAATGGTGGAAGAAAGACAGTGGTGATCACTGCAAATGCTTGAAGGAGGCATCGCAACTTCCTAGGTGAAGCAGCAGCCAGTGGCTCGTGCCTTATTGTACTTTATTGTGTCTTCTTAAATGTGGGATACTTGGCAGTACTATCCCCTGAACACTTTAATGAATCTGGAAATAGGAAAACTATGGTACAGTGAAACCCGTTTAGAACGAACCCACGTACAGCGAATTATTGTCAATATCGAACTCACGGAAGATTTAAATAAAAGTGCATGTAAAAAGTATGTTTTATAACGAACAACATATTGGCTATATCGAACTTTTTCCCCGCGGGAAGGCTTCCAAAAAAGCGCAAACAATCGTCTCCCAGCCTGTCCCTTCCCTTAAAAAAGAAGTAAGAAAGAAAGAAAATTCCAAACGCTCAAGTTGCAAACGAAATTGAGCTAAGAGAGGCGATTCAGAAGGGGAGAAAGCTAAAGATACACTCTGCACGCACGCACAGAAAAAAAACAACTTTTCATTACAAAGCGTTGGCCCACGAAGAGAAGCGATTCAGAAGGGGAGATAAGCTAAAAGAACAAACACTGCAAGCATGCAAAAAAAAGGAAAAAAAAAAGCTTTCTAGGGCATATTTATAAGGCGGAAGTGAAGAGATGAGAAAGAAAGAGAAGCTCTCGCCTTACAACGAACTCATCGTGGAAGTTCGTTGTAAGTGTTTTGCTATATCGAACTACTTGCTATATCGAACTGATCGTAGTGTTTCTTGCTGTTCGTTATGAACGGGTTTGACTGTAATTACCCTGGCAATGCCACTGTGCCTACTTGATCAATTTCCAGTTTGGAGTTACTAAGAAAATGAAGCAGTCTGTAGAACTGATATACTGTATAGGCTTACAATGACTGAGAGAAAGCTGAGGGTTTGCCAAACTTTGTGCTGTTAACCAATCTAACTGGGAATCAAGTGTTGCTCTGCCTGCACTGTTTGTTGTTGGTGTTGTTTTGTTGCTTGTTTGTCAAGCCTGTACGGTACTCTCCCCACTATGTCTACTGCCTGATTTAGAAGCGTTCAATATGCACACTGCATTTTTGTACGCATTGCACAGTTTCAGAATCACTCACTATCGTGTGGCCAATGTTTGCAGGAGGTGTGGAGGTTTGCTAGAGAAGCGTGAACAACCATGTTCTTGCGAGTTCAGTGATCTGCGGTGGTAGTTTGGTAGTTAAATTTCAAAAGAATTATTAGGAAAGTGGTTTCTGTAACTGTCCTTCTTTCTAGCGTGACCTCTAGAAATAGGAGATAATCGCTGCTGGGAGAAAAGGCTGAGTTACCGAGTTACCAGCTTTACTAATGCTTCTTAGTCTGTTAAAATAAAAAAAATGTGGTTTATTTTTTTAGGTAATTTGTAATATCTCGAGTCATTGCCCACCCCACTTCTTGGGTGACTATTGATTTCCAAAGAAACACAGAGTGATCGCTCAACCCTACAAATACCTCAATGTGGACTCTGCAATCCGCGAACATTCATCCTACTCGAATGACGCGGCTGCAGACCTTACGGTTGGAGGACGTATGTGGCAAAGTAAAACGGAGGGGGAAAGGCACTGTACTTTGTTTACGCATTTCCTTCCCAATTTCTGTGGCCCCGAAGTCAGAGTACATCCGGGCGCAAGGAAAACGATGGAGATAACAGAATTAAACTTGTTTTGCTTACAAAAAAGTTTGTTCAGACAAAAAGGGGCAAAGTCGGAAAGATAACACAAGCAGTAAACCATTCGGGGATTGCGAGGTCAGCTAATGCCCCATATCCTGGAACGTAACCGCAAAATGCAAAGTAAAAATTGTAAAATTGAAGCTTCTTTTTTTTTTATATATATATATATCAGGGTGTCGAACCGGAACCGAACCGAACCGTAAACCGGAACCGAACCGGTATTTTTCCGGAACTGAACCCGAACCCGAACCGTTATATTGTTATCGCGATGAACCCGAACCGGAACTGAACCGGAAAAAAAATAACGGTTACCGGCTCATGTCAAAACGGTTCGGCCACGCGCTGTTGACAATGAATGCGCTATCAATGCCATTTGTTTTTTAAAAGTGCCGTCAACTGACACACACCTCGCTTACATATTTTTCTTCTCCACTCAGTCTTAGGAATATAAACGCTGCATCCATGAATCTTGACAAACGCTGCATCCATGAATCTTGACATAGGAACCAGTATTGCGCTGGTCGCGGCTTGCACGGAAAAAAAAATTGGAAGGCTGTGCAAAAAAAATAAAAAATCGCGTCACGGGATTTCATTTTCCTACAATCTCGTAAATCCTAAATGCTGCTGTGTGCTCATTTCATAACACGTTTCTAGAACGCGCGAGTTCTTGAAGCTTGCTTCCATCGGAATGAGAAAAGAAAAGGCTGTGGAGTTTGATAATGTTTGAGGGAGAGAAAGAAATTTTATTTACAGTTGAAATGAGCATTCATGAATTATATCTGCTCTTCGCTGCCCCAACCACCGGTCAGAGTATATCGAGCTATGAAGTGTCAAGATTTACATGCCGTATTTTTTCGTACCGGAAACTCGATAAATGCGGGGAAAAAAAAACAGGGATACAAACCCTAGTCGCTCGCGGAGAAGCGAAGCTGCGCGCACTTTCGAATTTGACAAAGGATCTGCCGAGCTTCTGTTGCTTCCGTCGCCTGCCCAGCGTAGTCATGGGACTCAAGCGGGCGCGTGCGCTCAAACCAACGCTCAGCAGACGCTGGAGTTAGCGCCCGTGACAGACAGCCCTGTCATCAGACAGTCGTTGTTTGCCGCTTGCATTGGCTACAGGCTTTTATAAACGTTATGCACTACTAGTTTCGACGATGTATCCCGTTTCGTATGTGCTGATTTCAGATGTTTTATTTGTAATTTATTTTGATGTTGCAATTTGTCATTTATAATTTCCGAACCGGTTCGCGAACCGGTTCGCGGATCGAATTAATTGAACCGGAACTGAACCGGAACAAAATAAATTTACCTGAACCTGAACCGTAACCGAACCCGTATTTTTTCGGTTCGACACACTGATATATATATATATATCTAAGCGAAGACAACATAGCGGTGTTAGAAACGTGCTTTCACGGAACAAACATTCGCATTGTATGCCGTTTGGCGGTGCTCATCGTGCGTATGCAAGCAACAAACTTCGCGATAGTAAAACTTCCTTTGCTGAGCATTTCTTGCCTAAAACAATGACACTAATTCGAGTTTTGAGCTTAATGTATGTCTTGCACAGCCACGCTAGATACGTACAGAAGAATGGACTTTTTTGTGCTTACCTATTGAGACATGGCCCACCCCACTTTTCTTATGAATTGCAGGCAACAGGGGGTGGGCAATGACTCGGAGTATTGCCGTAGTTAGACAAATTGAGCATAGGTGAGCCCCGTTACAGGGGAGGAAACCTCAACAACTGCTGTACGCAACAAAGCGACGTCGGTCGGCCTAACTCGAAATGCCCGTGGCGTCGCAGGTGCGGTGCCCCCGGCAGTGCCCGAACGAACGCTGGAACCCATCTTCGTGGCGCCTCCCCCCACCCGCACAAGCTGCTTCACACGTACGCATACATCCGGTAAGTCCGCCTTGGTTGCCGCGTCGCCCGAAACGGTCTCACGACGAGCCGAACGTGGGGAGGGCAGAAAAACCGGCCTCTCCGGTTGCAGCAAGGTTCCAGGGCATCGCGCGACGCCGTGACGTCGTCCTCCTCTCCCCGCAGAGGCCGACTTTTGTGGGGAGAGGAGGAGAGAAGAGAACTGGGAAAGTGGATTTTGCGGGCGTGCCTCTGACACGGCCCTCGGGGCGGTCGCAGGTACATAGAACAGCTGCAGCCCGAGGCCCGCCACGTCAGCCCATGGGACGCCCAGCTGAAGGCAACCAAGGAGAACACGACGGTGTACGACCCCTCCCGCCTGCCGGCGCACTGGCTGGGCAATGGGGTGGCCAGCCACGGCAACGCCCTCAACGCCCTCTGGGCCCTCAGGGACTTCATGCTCAGGGACGCCCTGGGCATCGCCCGCATCTCCTGAGCGTCTCGCCCGCATCTCAAGACGCTTCTGCGCGCGTCCGCCGTGACCGTTTTGGAAAGTCACGTTGCGTGACGGGCTCGCGCCCACCACTCTTTTGTTGCGTTTGGAACGGATTTCCGAAGGGGCCGTGCACACGTGCCGCACGGTCGCTCTTGGGCTACAACGTTCCGACTTTGACGAGCTCCCGGCCTCGACGTTGCTTTGGCGGTAGAGTCGTCGGAAGATACGGATAATGGCGAGTTTTATAGTGGCATACGCGCAGGGCTCTCTAACTTTTTAATCTCGAAGAACCGCCGTTGGCTTAAAATGGCAGCCAAAGATTTCATTTTGGTCACGACACCGACTTAATGAGGATGCGGACCTTACACACAACAAGGCACATGCCGGGGTGCTTGGCTCGTAGGTTTGTGTCAATGAGCGGCTCCAGCCCACTGAAATAGATCTTAAAGGGGTAGTGCAACGATTTTAATGTTGAAAAAATTTGCAGTATGTATATTTTATATTATTTATCTAGGTACAAACGACAAAAAAAGCGCCACCTTGCCCCAGAAAACTGCTATTCTGCTGCGTAATTGTGAAGGAAAAAACTAATTATTTGCCCATCTGCAGCCGGGTTGGGCGGTTACGAGAACTACGATGAAACGTCTCTGGGGTACACGTGGAAGTCGACAAAACCTGTCCCCCTCTGCTGCTGCACTCGCCGTCAACCCCAAGGCAAACCGTACTTTGCGTAGATTGCTCGCCGCGACTTTCGGCGATGCTAATACTCAAAAAGTCAACAATCGCGGAGGAAGCAGCTGGGGGATCTAAACAAAGAACCCAATGGAAAAGCAGGTGGTCCCCCGGAGTATGTCACTCGAAAGACGGCAAGAAAGTTGAGAGGCACTTTGACCTTTGGTTTGTTTCATTTTTTTAAATAAAAACTAGAGCGTGAAACGATAGTGAGAGGCGGGCTAGTTGGTACATCATTCCTTTTGACAAAAGCGCCACAAGACAAGGACATAAAGTAAGAGACACAGCTGAAGGCATCCAAGGAGAACTTTACGTCCTCGTCTTATAGCGTGCGCAAGAAAACACGGTTTTTCTGTTCTTCGTTCCATAGGTGATGCAGATTACTTCCCGCAGTTAATTGGCTAAAGTCCGAAAATCGTTGCACCGTGCCTTTAAAACGGGAGAACACTTCTTGCTTAAGAAAGGGTCGGTTGAGGAAATTTCGGAGCTTGGGGAGTGCACAGGGTACTCTGGGGAACCGAGTTTGAGAGCCGGTGGCAAAAGCAAAGAACTAGCGCCGTCGCCCCGCATCGATCTAAAGCAGAGAGGCGTACATAGACGGTGGCGACGTCGCAACTTCTTGGCATAGGCGAAGTTTTTGCATCGTGCGCTGCTCTAAAACTCGCCGACGTAGAGTGGGCGCCGACCACCCGAAATGCACGACACCCGGTGGCCGCCCCTAGAACTTGCCACGAGGTCAAGTGCGTTCGTGTGAAGTCTCGCCAGTTCCCTCACCTTAGCGAAATGGCAGTGCCGGTTCCACGTTCGTGACTTCCGTGAGCCGTGCGGCAATCGCTGTTTGCCTTCGTCTCTACTCGGGAAAACTCTCGACGTTCGAGAGCACGCTCTTGCCCTCGCAGCGCTAAGTGTTGGGCGTGAGTTTCACCTGGTCGACGCGGGCTTGGCACTTTTCGTATCTTCTACGACGCTACGTGCGCAGTCGACAATTGTTTGGAATCGAGGCAGCCCGAAGGCCGGTGAGTCGGAATAACAGAAAATTGACTCCATCCGTTTCAAAGGTGTCGGTATAACTGCATTTCTGCCCGTACCTTTCTGTTGAAAACCACTGAAAAGACACGCTCGTGTGTTCCATAATATTTCCGCAATAGTCCTCTCTCAACTGAAATGGAACTGCATTAAAAGAAAGTTTGCTAAAGTCTGGGAAGGGGGTGCCTAAGCTATTACGATATTGGGTCGGTCTGACGGACTATAAAATTGACGGGGAATCTCTCTTGGGCAGCCTGGCTGCACCGTGTATTTGTCGCTTGCAATGATTCTTCGGCTCCATTGAGTTCACGATTGCCATTCGCCTATCTATGGAGTGCTACCTGTATGGATTGTTCTAACTTACCTGGGACTTTGCAGGTACACATATGCTGCTCTTTTCTTTTTTTTCTTTTTGGAAGGGTTGGAATTTTTATGTGCCCGACGAGCGACCGCAGTTTTATTTTGAGATTTTTTTAATTTGAGGTTTTGTTACGTTGACAAAACTGGGACTTCTTTTACAACAAAGTGTACACGGGTGCTTGCCTCCCTGCTAGGTACACTTCTCCCCACGCACCAGTGCACTGCAGGGAACCGGCAGATGGTGAAACAGTAGCTGCGTTCGATTTACTTGCACCTCCTGCACCGGTGCAGAAAAGTGTAGGGCAGTGTACTTCTGGTATGTGTGTTGAGATACTACCGGAGGTAGGCCTGCTGGTAAATTGAATGCAGCTAGTAGTGTAATGTGTCAGTCAAAGCTTCAAAATGGGATGTGCAAATATCAAAACTTTTAAATGTGAATCTAATATGAATGCACAGCTTAAAACCCTGGCATTGAATACTGAGATGTGCATGTTGAATTTACCAACAGTTAGTCAAAAACTTGTATGTACACCAAACTGGACTCCAATTTTCCTAATTATGGAAGTTTTATTGACAAAATAATTAACATCAGAAAGTTCTTTTGCAGCAAAATAAAAACAAAAATAAAATAATACTTTTTTATGTCATTCTTATTTGGAGACAAATCAAATTTTGGGAATGTTTGATTCACATAGTACAAAATTTTTAGTATTTGCATGCCCAGTTCGAGAGTTGTTACCTAGCATTTAAATAACCATAAGTTGCCGTTCTATTTTTGGGTGACACAAGGTAACCATTCGTGTTATAGGCGTAATGCCATTAATTGATATTGACAGGTAAACAGTATTGTCTTCATTCAAAGTGACTCATAGTTTTACATCTGCTTGTGTGACTAGCTAAAATGAGGTGTTCTTCGTTAACGGGAGAGATACACTATTAAACCAAACCTACGAGGTTGCAGGTGGCAAAAGCTGCTGAGGCGTTGAGATCACCTTTTTAACTTATTACGTTTTGCATAAGGTATGCTTTAATATGTCTGTCATTAAAAAAACAGTGCAAGCAGATTTTTTTTTTCTCGCTTGTTTTGAGCGGTGGTTTGCCTTTCGCATGACTACGAAGCAGCTATGGTTGCTATTGTGCCACTTTTTTTTTATCTGCAGTTATCCGGATGCATTGTGTGTGCATTGATGCGGGTTTCGCTGCAAGTGGCATATTGTAAGTGTTTACAATGTGAATTTTTATTTTTCTTCATTTGTGAACATTTTCAGATTTTTAATAAAGGTCATTGCATCGTGAATGTGGGCTCGGTTTCTAAGCGCATATTTCTCTAATGTCTTTGACTTAACCTAACAGCTGGTGGGCCTACACCAAGCTGCATGTGCCGCCAGCTGTTTTGGGCACAATCATAGAGTTATTATAATGAACGCTAGAGGTTCAACGGGTGCCAGTGTGGTGTCGCAAAATGGAGCAGACAGCAACCAGTAGAAAATTTACGATCCGGTAATGCATTTCTATAGTCAATCTGCAATGCTGTTTGGTTTGGCGCTATCTAGCGACTGAAGCAAGAAACATTCGGTATGCCTGGGAGTGGCGGCTGCATTGTTTTTAACCGCTCGTAAATATGCAAGACGGTGTCATTTTCATATGGTGACAGGACTGGCATATTAGCAATATATAAGTGCACCAGAATGCTGGCGAACCTTCAACACACTATATTTTTGCGCGGTTGCTATTTTGCTTAGAATCGTTGCTTTATTTACACACCTGTTGCGGAACCACAATTACACTTTACAATGTTTATAAAGGTACATACTATCGGTACAGCCCAAATGACGTGTTTCTATGTTTTAATGCGAAAGCATTAACTGTCCCATGGAGCGAATTGACGTCATCAGCTTTTGAAAGGCACCTTCCCTGTCCCAATGGAGCGAAGCCTGTCGTCTGTAGCAGAAATCTGATGGATAGGCTCCCATTGGCTGGCGCGCGTCATAGTTTCAAGGAACGAGGCTCCCATTGGCTCTCGCGCGGCATAGTTCCAAGGAACGCCACCAGAGAAGCCCTCTCCATGGCGGCGCAGCGCACGCAGTGGCCCGGCCACCAGTAAGAGGTAAGCGGTGGCCACAGAACCCGCATGGGCAAACTCCGGAGAGGCTGCACGGCCGAGCCTCAGACGCGGCGCGGCCACTTCACGAGAGCGTGCGTGCAGTACGCTGCAGAGGAACTGAGGGAGCGGGAGAACGGCATTCATGCTTTCGCATTCACAATTCGTAAGAAGTGTCCTCGGAACTTGTTTTCCGGCGAAGAGAGAGAAAATGTGTTTTCCCACAGGAATGTACGAGAGCATTGCGAAAGTAGACTGGTTGCTGTCTGCTTCAATTTGCGTCCTGGAAGTAGCATAAACACTAGCGCCAGTTGAACCTCTAGCTTACATTATAATATCTCTATGGGCACAATAAACGTGTTAATTCATTATTATTACTGACGCACAGATGCTGTCATCTTGATTGTCATGTGTGTAAACTAAAGTTGGCCAACGTACGTGAAAAAAAAATGGAAAAACCTGTTTTCGTTTTTATATTGCACGATTCTAATGCAGCTTCTTGGATATTTTTGAGCATACATCTGGGAACGTAAAAAGACGTCTTTGAGTGAAATAGTTTCTGAACGCCAGCGGACGGAAGAGCACACGGTACTCTGGCAACCCTGTGATACACTGTCTAACGAAGCCAAGTCAATCCGGAAAACAATCTCCATCAGTCGAATGCGGAAGAAACTTTCGAACAAGCTCTGGTAGGCCGGCGATGGGAGGCTGGTAGCGGTGGAAAGGGGGCGTCGGTCCGTCCGTCGTTGACAATTCCACAATTCCGTCTACGTCGGCGGACGCGCATATTATGCGGGGCTCTCTTTCCACCGGGTGACGGCCTTGGCTTATCAGCCACCCTTTCCCCGCTACGCGAGAGGCCCGATACGCCAGCTCCCGGTCGTCGTCGTTATCGGGTCGTCCCGCCAAACCGCGTCGAGACTTCGTAGTCGCAGCGTGATCGAACGAAGCTTCAACATGTCCATCGACACGAATGCCATGACACTGACCCGCTTCGTGCTCGCGGAGCAACGGAAGGTCCCCGGTGCCACGGGCGACCTGACCCAACTGCTCACGAGCATTCAAAGCGCCATCAAGGCCGTCGCCGCGGCCGTGCGACGAGCTGGCATTGCCCACCTGTAAGTTGGCCCCCGCTTCACACCTGTCCGGTAACTACGCGCCTACTCGGAGAGCTGTCCCCGTCATCGACATAGCCTACCGCAGTAACCTACCACTGGAAGGCCACTGGAAGTGCGACTCCGTTTAGCGCCTCAGAACTGCCGAGCATTCGCTATGTGTAGATCCGATAATATAACTATTAAACAAACGAAAAGAAACTAAAAGAACCGTGGTGTTTGTTGAAGCTAAGAAGCTTCGAACAAAGTTGCAGCGCTAGGCAGGTGGCTTTACAGGTCTCTGGGAGTATTTTGCAGGTCAAGAGTTGGATTTGTCCGTTTCTTGACCTGTGGATATCTTTCCGTATAAACTTGGGGTCGACGAATACTAGAGCAGATAACCTTCTAGTTGACCGCGTTGACCGTAAAGTGGCACGATACGATAAGAACTTTTTCTCTTTTTTTTATTTCTCGTTTTTGTAGTCAATGTTGTTAAGAAGAGAGTGTTGAAATAGTATCTCCCTCTAGAGCGTTTCCCTGTTTTAATCGATGTGCTTCACATTTTTCGTCGGCTTCGAAATTCTGGTAACCTTTTGCAGCTGTGGTCAAAAGCTTTTTGTAGGTCAAAGAACCCCCGCTCACAGCTCGTGTTGACAGTAGAAGCGTCGGCACAGTCCTGTTTTGAGGAGGATTTCTACGAAGGTCAGATTAGAATTGGAGCTTCGTGTTTCTCCCCTTGGTGGCACTGTGCCAGTTGCTTTAATGAAGCATTCCTTGCGACTGCTTGGCATAAATACTGTCCACTGCTTCTTCGTTGCTTCCGACGTGGCGGGCAGTATTTGTATTCCTCTCACTTAGCTATTGCAGGTCCTTTACCACCCCTCAGCAGTTACAGAACAACATATTAACCTCCGAGGCAAGGAGCATGGGCCAATAAAGAGCACAGTCCAGATTACATGTACACTGTCACACTGGCATTGCTCAGCTTTCAACCCTGCAGTGTGGTCCATATTGCCACGAATGAGGTGACGAGAGGACGAACAGTGAATTGAAAAAAAAGGTTTAATCCGCGAACTTGTGCCAAACAAAATAAAAACGAGCATCGAGGCAGCAGAAAGTGGGCGGCGATTTGGTGGTGTAACAACATGCGAGAGCGAGACTGACTAAACAAGGTCATCTTGGCCTCCTTATCATTTACGCTTTGGGAAAGAGCGTATGCAAATCTCCTGGATGAATGGAGAAGTACATCTTCTCGATCATGAACACTGCAGTATGCATAAGCTCAAACCCACTATGACAACCTTCCTCCTTTTGTTTGACCACAATGATAAAACAAAAAGCTGATTGCATGTCTGCACTGGCTGTGTCGTGCTCTCTGCCACTCTGAGGAGAGCTTGTTTGGGCTCTATTTCCGAGTGCCTGATGTGCAATTTATCTGGTTTCTATGGCAACACAATGCTGGAGCCTTCTGGCAGACTAATGTATTCTACTTCATTATGGCCAGGCATCATTTAGCTACCTACTCCACCAGTGCGTTAGAGCTTACAAATGAAAGTGAGAAGTAGGTTATCTACCCGACAGGCTCTTTCATTTGTTATGAGTCGGCTTCTATATGAGCCGGCTTCTATTGGACAGGTCGATAGCTTCCTAGTTGACTCTGCATATGAAAGAGGGTAAGGGTTTGAGTCGCTGCGAATGTTGCCAATAAATAGGCCTATAACACTGATGTAACGTCTGCTTGCAAAGCCTCTAGCACGGCGTAAGATATATATAGATGGTGACACCGCTCGCGCTGCAACTGCCATATAAAGTCCTCGCCTTGGTTTGCAAGCGGCACCACCTGATGGTTCTTCTATATGCAGCTAATGGCAGCCTATCGCGAGCCCGGTTTTTTATGCATCTCTATGGGAGCCATGGTTGTTTGTAGAGTCATTTTCTGGATGTGCCACGTCATGTAGAACTCCGCACTTGCACTATGTGTGTTGCTTAGACACTGCTTCATCATCGACCTTAGTTCCGTGCCTCAACGGCGGCAATAACTGTTTTATGAAGGCATTGAAGTGGAGTTATCTCTGGGACATTGTTCAAGCCAGCATTCGTCAAGGTCAGAGCAGACGCTCCGAGCAGAAAGAGCGCGCACCAAAGTGTCATAGAAACAAGACTTTTTTTAGTTGTGTTGCCGTAACATTTTTGTTGTCGTGCCTGGTGCTTTTCGTCACGACTAAATAACTAGTTTAGCATCTGATGAACTCAAACTTGCCGACATGTCAGGAGTGAGAGAGCAAACAAAGCGTTGTCTTTTAGTTTAACAGGCTAACACATGAACCTTGGAATAGTGTTCAAAGTAAAATGAAGGAAAATGATACGCTTGTCCTCCAAAGGTGTACCAAAAATGACTCGAATCAGTCATGTCGCAGCACTAGTATTTCTACCCAGACGTGCATGCCACATCCCATATCGCTGCTTTGAGGGGTTTACAATTTCAAAAAGTGAGCTTCAATTGCATTGTTTCTTTGATGAAAATGTTGAAACGGTCCATCATTAAAAAAGCTAGCTTTCTAGTGACATCCGTTTCCGGTAGTGTAGCGTCTGGTGCCGAAAGTTTGCGTTGCTGACCGACACGGGCTTGCACAGGTACGGCCTGGCGGGCAATACGAACGTGCAGGGTGAGGAGCAGAAGACTTTGGACGTGCTAAGCAACGACCTGTTCATCAACATGCTCAAGTCGTCCTACACGACCTGTCTGCTGGTGTCGGAGGAGAACGACTCTGTCGTGGAGGTCGAGACCGAGAAGCAGGGCAAATACGTCGTCTGCTTCGATCCCCTTGACGGGTCCTCCAACATCGACTGCCTCGGCTCCATTGGCTCCATCTTTGCCATCTTCCGCAGGGTGGGTGCGCCTCCGTCGTAGAATCCACATCTCATTAATGTGGCAGATTATGAGATTGCTACCAAGCTTGGGTGGAGGCCAAAGTTTTGAGTGCTTTGGTAAAATCCTATGTGGCTGATTGCAATAGAAGTTTTGCCTGAGAACACCTGCAGATGATGTGATCACAAACAGTTGGACAAGCTGACATTGACTGTGGTGCAACTATGTTGATTAGATAGTTGAAGCCCTAACCTTTGAATTTTTATTTCTGTTCCAAATCGAAACGTTTAACAGCTTCTTGATGCTGCATACATGGCTCAAACTTAGTTTAGTGCTCATATTGTCTTGCAGCAGTGTACATTGATCATGATTGAAGTGCACTGTCTTGAAACTTTGTAGTACGAGTGGGTCAAGTTGGGTTAACGTTTTTGTAATGAGCCACTGCAGACTGCCGCCGTGCTGCAACGTAAACGGGGGTGGTTGAGTGGGTTAACACATGCCCCAATGATGCACGTGCGAAGTAGGGAGCCTTTTTTTAAGCAACGTCCCCTTTTTCTATAAACTAGCACTTTCTCTAAACCGAGCTTCAATAAAATGAGCCCATTTTCTAAAAGCGTGTTTCGATGAAATGGTGTTTGATCAGCCATAGTAAACACGCTCATGCAAATGCACTTGTGTGCTTACTATGAGAACAAATGGAAGGATTGCTCCATATTGTTACTAGTCCTCATGAATGTGTCACACTCTCTCTGGTTTGCAGACAAGTTCAGGAGAACCATCTGCGAAAGATGCACTGCAGACTGGTCGCAACGTGGTGTGCGCTGGTTATGCATTGTACGGAAGCGCGACAATGGTTGTCTTAAGCTTGGGCAGTGGAGTCAATGGATTCATGCTTGATCCGGTAAGGACACCTCCATGGAATCTCTCGAAACTTGTTTTTGTTTTGGCCTTTGGCATAATCTTGTTGACAGTCTTATTCTTTTTTGTGATGTAATTCTAATGTAGGTTCTGCCATTATTCTTCATAGAATAAACCTTTTGAATGACTAAACTTTTACGAGTGCCAGTACTCGGGAAAATCAAGTTTGAGGAGTAGGCAATGCACAGTGTTCCGTGAGCACACTAGATATGATCCTGGTTTAATGTCAGTATATCTAAAAACTCTTTTTTGTTTGCCAGAATCAACTTGTATTAAAGTAAATAGCAGCATGACAATGACCTCCAGGGGTCCAGAAACTGTAGCTGTAATGAGCATGTAGTAGGTGGCTGGTTCAAGTGAAGAACTCTCATCCTGCCTGCTACCTAGATGTGCAACTAAGTTACACGACTACCATTGTGGCAGTCTTGCTCCTGGGAGAGACATTGACAATGCCCACGTTTCAGATGTTTCTGGTCTGTTGCATGTAGGGACCACACCTCTTGGGAAGGATTGTCAGCATAGTTTTTTCTCAATGCCACAGGCAATCGGGGAATTTATTCTGACGGACCCTGACATGAAGATCAAGCCACGAGGCAAGATTTACAGCATCAACGTAGGGCTATGCGGGGTCTTGGGACCCCGCTGTCAAGGAGTACGTCGAGAGCAAGAAGTTCCCCAAGGTAAGCCTCCAGGGCAGTGGTTTGCAACCACTGATGTTCCAGGGACACCTTCTGGATCGGTGGATGTGATGGGGGCCCCATCCACCAGAAAGGGAGGGGGGTTGGACAATTACAATAACATAAGGGGAAAAAAGGAAACAAAATGTGTGCAAACAAACTTTGAAGCCCCAAAAACAGAGTTTAATCATTCCTACTCGGCACTGAGAACATCTTCAGGGATCCCAAAGGGTCCATATGCCCCCGTTTGTGAAGCACTGCTCCAGAACTTGTCAGCATCGCATGTTTTTAACACATCTCAGATTGTTTTCAGAAGAGGTTAGGTTAGTGAGCTCATAATAAGCCCTCTTAAAGTCTGGAAAACTGTCTATGATTCATGTTTGTTTCCCTCTCGCCTCCTGCACACTCTCCTACCGAGGGTGAGTGCGATAAACAGATTTGGCGCGGGTGCTGCGTCCACGTTCGAATAAGACTAGGGTTCGATCAGCGAGTCCGCAAGCTCCAGCCGAACGCTGCCATAGCACTCGTGGTAATCAAGTGTCGTGTAACACTCTTCTGTTGCGGGAAGTGTGTTATAGGAAACACCTAGGGGGGGGGGCAGCCATATAACATTTTTTGCTGAAAAAGGCGATGGGAAAAAAAGAAAACTGCGGCCCCTTAGCTGGGTGAAAGTAGTGTAGCACAGAACGCGCCGCACTTGGTCTATGTTTTTTTGCACGATTGCGCCGTTTCCACGCGTGTCTCTGAGAGGCAGCCGGGGTTCAACATGGCTCTGCCACTGTCCCGTGTGAGCATTTCCAACATCGGTGCTGTTTCAAAACGCTTTGCCTGCATGGTCTTGGGGACATGCTCTAAAGCTGCATGCAGTGTCGTGTGGTGCGCGCTGTTTGTGGCGCAAGTTTTGACGATGCTGCGGCATCTGTCGAAAGAGACAAGTGTATCCGCAATCTCGAGGACGTGGGGCAACTTTTATCACTGGTGCAGACTGAGCAAGCCTATAGCACAGCGGTTATGGCACTTGTTTCGCGATCCGGAGCGCGCGGGCCTTTTGCATGACTCCAGCTGCACACTGCCGGGCGTAGCTGAGCGGCGTCAAGTCGAGCAGCATCCCGCGTAGGAGTGTGGCGGCAGGCCGCATCACACAAACTGCTGTTGCAGCCTGACCTATCACACTTTCTGCGTTTAAAACTAAGTATTGTCTGCTCTTAAGCAGGCTTTCAGGCGCATTTGGTTTGCATAGTTCAAAGTTTTAAATGCTCGTGTAACGACCAAAGGTTCTGACAAAGAGAGGGGATGTGGGCGGTAGGGAAAGTACGCATTCTTATTGCTTTGCACTCCGAGGTGCAGGCTGCCTCGTGCAAGCAGAATACTGGCTGGCGGCGACTGGCTGGCCGGACTGGCTGGCGGCGGCTGGCTGGCGTCGACTGGCTGGTCGGTGCGAGGCAGCTGTTGCATACCAATCCAAGACTCTGTGTGGCTGGATTTCTTGTTTCAGACTGGCAAGCCGTATGGGGCCCGCTACATTGGCTCCATGGTGGCAGACGTGCACAGGACTCTCAAGTACGGCGGCATATTCATGTACCCGGCCAGCAAGGATGCCCCGTCCGGAAAGGTGGGAGGGGGCCTCCGTGGGGACTGCTCCCCGTGCCGCGTCCACCGCCGAGCACGGGGCGCTGTGGCGGGCGCAGGGTGCAATTCTCCCGGTTCGAAGCGGGCTTGCACTTGGCTTGCACTTCTTGCAGAAGAACTTTGTTAGCTAGGGACAAACAAGAGCCCTTGATTCCTGTGGATGCACTAGGGGTAGCTATACAACCTTTTCTGCAACGACAGGTGTTTGCTAACTGTAGGAGTAAACGTCCCCGTGTCGATAGTACACTGATACTAGTAGTCGTACGGGCAGACTAGTACAGATCTAGAGTTGAGTATTTGAATGGGGGCATAATTTCATCTTATCTCGAGTGCTTCGAAATATGTGTAAGCTTTGCCTGCTTCTTCAGATATTCACTGTGGTGCACCTTGCAGTAGCTGGCCCAAGTACAGTATTGGGTACATGGCATATCTATGCATCTAAAATAAGCAGACAGAGCGTTGAACAGCTTTGTTGCTGAAGTTGCTGACCGGCAGCAGAGTTGCTAAAGTATGCTTTTTACTAGATGTAGCGTCGTGTAATTGTGAAAACTGTGAATGCGCAGATATACTGGGATGGTCAGCAGCTAGAAAATTATATTGGGAACATAATAATAGCATATTTGGTGTGCATAAAAAAATTTAAAGACGTTTACAAATCTCTGTAATGTGAAATTAGAGCGCAGCTCTTGAGGAGGAGGAGGGGAGGGTATGGAGGGAGAGGTATGTCCCTCCTCCTCTCTGCTCCTCTCCTCTTCCATATCCTCCCCTCCTCCTCCTCCATACCCTTCCTCCTCCCAACAGTTTCCCCGCTAAATTTAGCTGAAAAATTGACGCGACATGACCTCAACACAAATTCAGTTTGCCCACTAAATTTAGCGGGGAAAATGATGTCACATGACTTCGTGTTATGTCACCCATGAACAATTTCAGTTTCCCCGCTAAATTTAGCTGGAAAATTGACGCGACGTGACCTCAACACAAATTCAGTTTCCCCACTAAATTTAGCGGGGAAAATGACGTCACATGACTTCGTGTCGCGTCACCCATGTACAAGTTCAGTTTCTCCGCTAGATTTAGCGAGAAAATTGACATCACGTGACCTCAACATCAATTCAGTTTCCCGCTAAATTTAGCAGGGCAGTTACACCGAAGGCGATGCCACGAAACGCGAAAACAAGCACCTTAGAGCTGCGCTTTAAAAAAAAATAAAAAAATAAACTGCTGAAACTAAAATATAAAAATTTGGGTAATGTGGCTTTTTTCTGAGGAGCGAGACTACTGGCACTCCTATTCGCTACATCTTTTGCATAATAGTTTATCTTGTACAGTCTAAGCTCATTACAACAGACCTGGTTACAACAGACATTTGGATATAACATACCAATTTGTAAAATTTGGTTGGTTTTCCTCTATGGACCATTGACTCAACTTCATATCTGCATACAACATACTCCTTTTACAACAGACCGAAATCTTGGTCAAAATCAAGGTCTGTTATAACGAGCTTAGACTGTATATTGACTTTTCCTCTGCGCGTTGCATAGTTTGGGCATAAGTTATAGCGTATTAGAATCGGCTAGTGTCGTAAGACAACTCCTCCTTTGCATATAGCATCAACTTCATCAACTACAAGCAGCAATTCATTTCACACCAGAAAATCTGTATATGAACACTACGATAGCTGATGGGCTCTTTCTCCGCACTGACATTTTGGCGTGGCAGTAACAAAACTAGCATAGCTTCCACAGGGCTGCAGCCTTCCACTGCTGAGTGGAGGGTTGCACATTAGTTACCTTTACAAGGGGGTGGGGGTACACAGGTACTTTCCTCTTCTGTGGGAGACTGAAATTTTAGAGGAAGAACATGAGAGATGGCGATATTCTCATGACAGGAACCTGCCACGTGTGAAGCCCTTCAGTTTGGGCAGTCTGCCCAGCATTGCCATTGAACATAAAATATGGCGAATGCTTAGTGGCTTTCGAGAATAAAAAGGATCCAAAGTTTCGGGCGATCACCGCGTTTGCCGGCGATATCTATCAGCGCGGTGTCCAAACCGAAAGCCCGTTGCCTCCAGAGCCTTTGTATTCACTAAGAGCGTCCGGTATTCACCCCTTGCTAAGGGTCTGCCACTAACGCCAAAGTTAGAGAAAGGTCACCCATCTGAATCGCATGCTGCAGAGAGCAGCGGCACGTTACGTAAGTGAAGGTCGCACAATGCGAGCAAACGCATCACCGGCGTGGCGGCATTAGCAAACGGCGAAAGGGTGCCCATACTTTTGACTGTGCTGCCTGGAACGCATCACAGACTGGTCCGTTCAAGTGGTCCCTTGATTTTCACCCGACGGCGTCGTCCAAAGGTCACGCCGTCGACAGCGGTGGACGTGGCAGACGTCCCTTCCGCCGCAGGTCGCTAAACACTCAGGCTGAAGAATCGTTCCAGGCACCATTCTCTCGGCGTAGCTCTCGCGGTTTCACGCTCTCCGTGTGATTTGCAGCTGCGTCTGCTTTACGAGTGCATCCCGATGGCTTACCTGGTGGAGCGTGCTGGGGGTATGGCCACGACGGGCAAGCAGGCCATCCTGGACGTGCAGCCGACCTCCCTGCACGGCCGGGCGCCCATCTTCCTGGGCTCCAAGGAGGACGTGCAGGACATACTGGACCTCTACAAGAAGCACAAGTTGGCTTAGGCGCAATAAAGGCCGCACCCGGCTCGTGGCTTGGCCAGGTTCGGAGAAATTCGCCGCTTCGGAGCTTTCCTGGCCTCGAAGCGCCCAACGTGCGTATACGGCTTTCCTTCCGGGCACCTCCTTCCCGGGAGAGTCCGGTCCGCTCCAAACAGAGCATGCAGAGCAGTGTCTCTTCTAATCAGGGCCAATGAGCGGGCAGCGCTTCCTGCCAGGCCTTTTCTTCATTCCAACTCGCACTCTTTGCTCCTCCTTACCCGAAAGGAGCGGGTCCGAAAGTTACTCCACTACTCTCCGTAAAGTGTAGGGGCTTTCTGCAGTACTAAACAAACACAGAGATGTCTCAAGAATGGGTTTCCTCCTTTCTGGTAGGGAAATGAGAAATTGTGGAGCGATTTTCTTTCTGTTTCTGTGTCGGCCTTTATATTCCATCTTTTTTTGCCACCTTCGCTGATGGTGCTGCTGATTCTTAGATCATGAACATTGATTGTGTCTTCCAGAGCTCTCCAGAGTTCGCTTTCCATCTCATCCATATTTTTTGCTCGGCAACCAATTTTTAACCATTTGACGGTAGAGTTTTTTCTTTTTCACGAAAGATGTTTCCCAGTTTTTTTCAAAGTAATAGTACAAAAGAAAGGCCCAATGCACAGGTTTCTTCTTAATTATCTAGCACAAGCACGTACAGCAATTGCAAGCTGTTTAGAAGCATATCATATAAAGGCAAACGTTGTCACCTCTTCTATTTGGTTTCATTTTGGCACGTATGCTTCTGCAACATTCCAGTGGCTTCAGATTTCTAACCGGAGGTATATTACAGACCTTCTCCATCGGGTGATGAACTGTTATTCTCTAAATTTTATTCCAAAAAGCGTTGGAAGTTTGAATCGGAAGAGCAAGTGCACCCATTGGCACTACTGCCAAAGCGGCCAGTATGTGAAGCGAGCCTCACATGCGCAGAGCGTCCAACTTCAGAACTATAAGTAGCCGAACAAAGCAAAACACTGTGCGAATATAACAGTTTATAGTTCGCCAAAGACTTAACAAATAACAACACCTCCTGCAGTGCACGCAGTTTTGCGCTTTGGCAGGCACTTTCAAATGTCTAATCGCCACCGTACATGTTCGGCAACAACCGTCAAAGGGTTACATTCACTGCTGTTTGGAGCTTAAGGACCTTGACGACTAATCTTTGGAGGCCTTCGTCTTGTTTGGGCTCTTGTATAATTTTTGTTTGGCTCATTATGACCGTGGCTCCTTTGGCACCAGCAAACCCTCCATCGTCACCACCCACCTTCAGTACCCTTTCGATTTGACAGAGGAAGTAAGTGGGAGGATCGTTTTACCTTGCATACAATCAGTCCCAAGCGGAAAATACACTGTCCTTTAGATTCCCTTGGCAAAATTGAAAGGAGCATGTAACTCGGAAAGAGTTGCCAAAAATTGTTTGTTCAGTTATGGGAACTATAGTTGACTTTGTTTCGATTTTCAAAGGTTAGTTCTTTTGTGATTTTGGTTACTCGGTTTTTGGGGTTCAGGTAACACTGAAGAATAACAATTGTAAAGTTGCTCTAGTAACAAACTTGATGCTTAGTTTTGAATAAAATATTCAGACTGTTGGACCTATCCAACACATTGAAAACTTCAAATATTTTTTGGTCAAAGAGATGGTTTTAAAATGTGCTTTCGCATAATCCAGTCACTCAGCCCTGTTCAAAAGTGTGAAGTATTTCTAAATCCTATCTTACAAAGGTATAATAATCTTTCTTCCCCTATCTTTGGCCATTCATCCTCTTATCAGGTTTCCAGTGGAGGCTTGCTCTGACTTTGTTTCAACTTTCACAAGTCAGAGCAACCGACGTTACTAAGGGGGCGTGGGTCAATCCGAGAGCACGAAAAGTGTAATGTCATGGCGGTCATGGTCTCTGTGTACATACGCTATCCCCAGATTGACAAATGGAGCAGGGCTTCTCAATCTTTTTTTTATTTTGAAGGTCACCTATCTCTTCTTTATTGATCATTGAGGTCCTCAAATGATTATTGATGACCGAGGACATGATGCTGTTGAGCGGTGCAAAGGCTTGCAGACCTTGTAAAGCAATAACGTTCATGCTGGGAAGTGTTTAACATAGTCGTGCATCAGTGGCTGTTTCACATCCACTGAAGGCCCCCGATTTCTTGGACTTTCTGGACTCATAATGCGCAGTGGGTATGTGCACTGTTTCACATCCACATGCTTGAACTGGAAAAGCAATCATTAGGGCAGGGACGGTTGGGGAAATGTGCGATCTCGGGAATCCGCGAGGTTAATCTGAGGAACCCAGTCACAGAACCCATACGCTAAAATTTTACTGAAATCGCCCCATATTTTTGCTCTCGTGCATCTCCTCTCAATGAAGGTTTTGCAGGAGAGTACCGTGCACAAATATGGTTGAAGCCCACACCGTGGCTTCTCGAGCAAACATTGACTAATATATATGAAAAGGTGGATTATCTCCGTGATCATGGTGAAGACCCCAGATTACTCGGTTTTAAAGCATCTCCTTTTTTATTGTCTTTAGGAATTTCTCTTCTGGTTGTCCAACATACCCACGTTAACGTTTGTTTCCACCATTCCTCTACCACATTTAACTTGTGAAAAGCAGCCTATGCAATATTAAAGGAGAGTAATGAAGGACGAGGACAGATGAGTTACATCTTGTTTCATGCAATGCTGGAAGTCTATTTGTTTGTTGGTGTGTTCATTCATCCCAGAAGAGTTGAAATGCATGAGACTTGCAGAAAACATTCTCAAAACAGTGTCAGGCCAACATAGCACAAGCGGCTGTTTGGCGACCACAGACGCAGCGATGCAATTTCTGCGCCTTTTGCGCCGAACTATGCCAAGGTGCGTACCCTTCTACACCAGGTTTCACCAAGATGCAAGGAATTTGCACCGACATTGCGCCAAACATCACTTTCTCACTACTAAAATAAAAACGCTGGCTCTGCCACACTTCCAGATTCTTACTCCAGGCTTGTGCAAATTTTCAAAACTTTTGTTTATTTTTTTAAATAATTTTTTTAATAACGGACAGTTTGATGTGTTATTTATCGAACATTGAAAGAACTGCAGAGTTTCGAGTGTGGGGTAAAGTACATTTAAAAAGTACTTTAGGTAAAGTCAAGTAAAGTAGTAAGTACTCTGGGCACAATGTGCTTTAAGTAAAGAACTACAAATAGTGTACTTGCAAAGTAAATACAAGTACTTTTTAACACCATCTCTTCATTCCCTTATATAGTATTTTTAATGCAATGGCAATCTTTAGCTACTTCCCCCCCTCCCCGAATTTTTGTACTTTCTGGCCTAATGTACAGTAGGTATGTGCAGTAGACCATTTCAGCTCACACTCCTTCAGATTTGCACCCTTTTCGAAGGACCTGACGACCTTGACATTGTCCTAGAGGTCGTCCTTGAGATCGATTCGCCATAGAGGTCGTCCTAAACATCGGCTTTGTCGTCGTCCTCTAGGACGTCGCCCTTTGAGGTCGTTCTAGAGATCGACTTAAGATTGCCCTAGAGGTCATTCTAGACGTCGTCCTTGAGGTCGTTCTAGACATAGTCTTTGGTGTCATCCTCGACGTCGTCCTTGATGGTTGTCCTAGACCAGTGGTTCTCAACCATCGATGTTTCGCGGACCCCTTGTGGATCGGCGGAGATGATGGAGGACCCCGTTCGTGGTGAGGAGAGAAAGGGTATAGGTTAAATATAATAATGATATAAAAATGGATATAACTAAGGGCCAGTGTGAAGTGGACTTCTCTTATTGGCATACACACAAGAAAACTCGCCCGAAAATTGAAAAATTTATTCTCTGTGAAAAAGGACTACTTTTATTGCCGGGCTTGACTGATGAAATATGGATTCGCGGACCCCTGCCTTGACGGACCCCAAAGGCTCCCTGGACCCTCATTTGAGAACCACTGTCCTAGACGAATGCTAGCGCAATTCGGAGACAACGAACAATAGTGGTTTCTGCAGTCAATTTTTAATTAATATAAATTGTCTGTATTTGTTTTCCCAAGGTTTTTTTTTCATAAATTAAAGGAACTCTGCAGAATTAATTTTTTTTAGTGATATGCATTGCCCCAAGGGTAATCGGGGCTTTATAGAACATATGGAGTTATAACTATCGCCTTCTGAGAACGACGAAAAAGATGACTTCTGTAGAAGCTCGCTCGTGTGGGCACCGGTAGCTTGAGGATTTTCTACCGATTTGGTGACAAGACATAAATCCGCACCCCAAGAGAAAAGGAGTGGGCAGTGGATGCCGAAATCAGCAGAGTAATCTCAGCTTGCCCAAAAGACACTTTTTTGTGCCCTTTGTCTACCATTATGTCTTGAGTCTACAGGAGCCCCCTTATACCCCACTACTATGACAAAAAGGTTTCACGGAATTCGGGGAATCTACTTTGAAGTCCGGAGTTTTACATTTCTCCAAAAGTACGAGAAAAAAAAAAAAAACTAAGTAAAGTATAGGTACACACTCAAAGAATGTACTTCACGTAAATTACAAGTTTTCTAAACCTTCTTAAACTAGTGCTTTAAGTAGAATGCGCTTAAAGTACTTACCAACACTGGGAGTTCCACACTGTTTGTCTTCGTGTTTGTGGCCTTTCTGAGCGGCTTGTTCGCTCGAGTTTGCTCTGTTAGAGTGCGCTTCTCTGTGGGCACTGGTGCATTGCGGAGAAGCGACACTCGGAGGAATAGACGTCGTGATCACTGTGTGTGTCACTAGCCGCGGTGTAGGCAGCCCTCTTTGCGCTGCCGTGCTGAGATAAAAAAAAAGCGCCTCCAAAACAAATTGTCGTTCACGCACGCGAAAAAAAAAATTAAAGTAATATTTTTGCTTTAAGATTTTATTTTCACTGTTTCATAAGTTTCGCTGAAATCGTCAAATAATTTCCTCTGTCGAATTTATTAATAAAAATAACTAACAAAAATCACCCAGAAACAACAAAAGAAAAAGCGAAATTTTATAACAAGCTTTGTTGGTAGAGCCACCTCTTGAGATGCCACGTGTGATGTGACAGCTGCCGATTGCTAATTGGTGCCGTGTTACGTGATAGAGACTGTCCAACGAGATCTCCTTGGTTAACGACACAAACCTTGACACGTGATTTTGCGAAACGAGTGCACATGCTAGACAGGCGCGCTTCAAGGCAATGAGCGCGGCTGTTTCGCGCCTGCCGCCTCAACTAGCAAAAAAACAAAAAAAGTGCTTAGCGCAGCGTTTGCTGCTCCGCACGTGGCAGGGCCATGCGCCGAAAAATCGATAAGTTTAATCTGATGACTTAATCAGTTCGTCGGTCTAATTTAATTTAGGAATTGAAGAATATATATATGATTACGTCCATGTTTCTAGACTTAAAAAGCCCCTAAAAATTTCTTAATTAGAATTTTGTGTTGTGTGGATATTTATACAGCATTGTAGTTGGTCAGCCATTTCAAAGTTGCGACGAGTCACTCGTTGTAGATGAGCAATTTAGCCAGTGCAGTACAACCGCTAGCCTGGGGTCTGTAACGTGCACCACGCAGTAGTGATACACGACCGCACGCCGGTACGATGCTCATCCAGATCGAAACGGGCAGGGGTGGGATTCAACCCAGGATCCCTGGGTTCTGCAGCGCGAGCTTTCGCTCCAGGTGCTCTGAGCTAATGTGCGCCAGCCCACTCAACCACCAACTTCCCCCAGCCCGCCCCAATGCTTTTTTTTTTACAGTTTGGTTTGGACACGCGTGTTAAAGAGTAATTTTACGCGAAAAAAAAATAATAGAGCAATATTGACGGCGCGAGACGCGTTTTAGTTGGCAGTCACCTCCTTTCCACTTGTTTTCTCTCTTGGCATTTCGGGCGCGTGGAGGAGAGGTGGATCGGCTTCGCCTTCACGACCGAGATGGTCATTCCGAAATGACCCGTGACGTCATGGACTTCGAGCGCAGAATTTAAAATAAATCTCTCGCCATCAATATTGCTCAATAAAATTGTTTTTTCGCGTAATCTTTTTTTTTTTTTTTGGACACGCGTGTTTCAATCGAACGAATATAAAACTAACTCAGCTGTACCGCTGGAGTCGACGTCGTGCGGCAAAGCCCTTATAACGAAGACAGGCTAGCTCAATTTTGAGTGAAGGTTTGTTGTCTTTTAAAAATAAAACCTAAAAAGAAGGAAAAAAAACTCTTTTTTTTAAACAGTTTAATTGAAACGCGTGCCAAAAAATAAATTTTACGCGCAAAAAAAATTTTTTTTTCGCCTTGAGCATTGAAGTGTTTTATCTCCAGGTGAAAGTTAGCCCAGCGTGCCCCCCAAAGCATGGCTTTACCATTTTTTTGTTTATTTTTTTCATAAATATAAAAACATTACTTCGTACCATCATTGCACGATCTCACGTGGAAACACCCTTCTATATACAAGTAATTGAAAAGTATGGAACGTGCTATATGTACGTGGTGTTGTATGTCATTCAGATGTAGACAGCAAAAAGAAAAATCAGCGCGGTGCGCTCTGCATGCTGCGTGTGTTTCGATTAGCACTTTTGTCGTTATTTGTATGCCTTGGTGTGGATAAAAAATTAAAAAAAGTATCCAGATATTGCTGATATGGGGTTTGACGGCGTTTTTGACCCATTGATCGGTTAAATTCGCCGGCGATTAATCGCTACACTCAGGTGCTCATCGTTATACAGTTTTTCCTTCATCCTGTCGGTGACTCTAGAATGTTGGAAGCACTGCACAATGACGGAACAAGTGACACACCGCAAAACGTGCAAGTCTAAAACTACAAAAGCTGGCGGATGAAGTGGCGTTAGTAGAATTTCTAGGGTTCCGACTTTGGCGTTGGTCTTTTCTGTGCGCCATTGTGCAGGGATTTCACGGCTTCCGACAGAGAACATGACTTTCGAAAGGGCTCCTCCATATTTAACTCGTGGGCTCCGAACCGCGTTAATAACAAGAATTGAGTTTAACTGCTCCGTGACAATGCTCTTTATTTATAGGTTACGAGGATATACGCCCTGCCGTGCGAATATAAAAGTAGGTTTTGGCGCAGCTCGAGCTATTTTCTTCCTGCTCCCGAGCAGCCGGACCTGTCACGCATCCACGTGCAGACCGCGTTTTGCAACATGTTTTATGCCCCGTGTTGCGGATGTAGAATAGCCTACACTGCGCCTGTCTGGTTCTGAGAAAGCGCACACCCCTCCGCTTTTAGCGCGGTGTGTCAATATGTTTTCTCTGCCCTTGCGCAATCGCACGGCAAACAGTCGCATGATTACTGTCGGCCAAACCCACTTTCCCAGACAACGCTCGAACGAGGTCCCTTGGCGTGCATGCGACGCCACGTCTCTGTGCAATCGTTTTCGCTCTCTCTTCGTAAAGAACGGCGTGTGCATTTGTGCAAAAAAGAAAAAAAGGGGGGAAAAACGACAATGAAAGTGTTGAGCTATAGGCACGTGGAGCACCGCAAACACTTTGTCCATTCTCCTCAGGGTTGATCTTGATAGGCTGGAGGAGTCTGTCTTCGCTCGAGAGAGCTTGAAAGAGCTTTCAGGGCTGAAGACCTTCCAAAGATTTACAAAACGGCCATCAGCCATGGGTCACCTCTTCGGGCTTGTAAATATAAGTGTCCGGCGCACGTCACCTTGGTCTGCAACAATGGATAGATGCTATGTTTGGGACCGAGCTCTCGCGATACTCGTGGAGGGCAGGTCTATGTCTGGTACCACTTCCTTCGGGTTTTCTGTCGCACGAGGGACACTGTAGGTCGCGCCACGTGTGGAGGTCCCGCGTAGTGTTATGTCGGCATATCGGTAAGTTAGCCCGATGTTGCCGATAAAAAAACACAGCCCAATTTTTACAGCTAAGCTGTTTATGGCTAGGGTTCCGTAGATTTTTTGTGTGGGTGTCCAAAAACTCTACGCTCGCGCCGCCGCACGCGCACGCCTTCCCCGTATAAAAGATTCGAAGTAAATAACTAAAATAAAGCGTTAACGAACGCGTCTGCAAGGTGCCATTCGTTTTAGGCTTTTGCTTTAGAACAGTTACTGCTGCAGACGCCGGCACGTGCTGCGCGTGGAACACCATTCCCTGCATTCTCCTTGATGCTTGGGTAATTTAGCACTAGGTCTGTTCAGTAGATTAGATATCAATAGGCACCATTTTCAAGATCAGTAGACTCTCAGGTAGATAATAAAGGTTTCTGAAAGATTTGCCGCTGTGCGACCCACGTCGGCCATGTCTACGCACGCACCGCACTCTCTTTATCGTCGTTCCAAGCGCTTGCGTGCCTAGTTTCCTTTCCTTCCGCTCTCCCGGGGTGGCGGTCCCGTCGCGCGTGTCTAGTTTCCGCCGGCTCCTCGGGGCGGGTCTGTGTCGTCTGCTAAACAGCTTCGCTGGTCATCCACCTTCACGGAGTGGAATGGCCCATGATTTTTTTAGTTAAGAACATGCTTTTTGTGTAAGGCTCGTCGAAATATTAGGCGCTGGAGAAAATTAACCGTCTGCATGAAGTCCTTATTTCGAACTTTCTTTGGTCATGTTCCGCCCATTGAAAAGCACGCGCCTGCTTTCTCGCACTATCGTGTCCTTCCTCAGGATGAAGTCCGTCTGCTAAGGTCACTGTCCCCATGGCAACGAAGCACTGCTGAATGGGCGCGCTCGCGAACGCAGAGCTTGAAACCACCAACAGCCGACGTTATTTTCGGAATATCGTCTGCTAAGGTAAACGATGCGGCGGTCGACGCTGAGAGCGCCGAGCGGTCGCCTGCCGAACCCTTGGAGGTTTTGACGAGGCTTGGCAGAAGCTCGAGCCTGAAATTATAAATTATAAATGATTATCTTCGAGCGGAACGAAGCGGGCATGTCGTATTTGGCTACCAACTAGTTGACGTCGACTCCATCGTCGGTTAGGAACGCAAAAAGCCACGCGCTCGCGTACATTCAAAAACAAATCCGTTCTTGAAAGGTGCCTCGACGCCCCAAGAACTCTCTCAGCTCGTAAAAAACTCTTTCGCATAAAAAAAAGAGGTTAAAACGACCTTTTATAGGTTTTTCAGGAAGAAACCTTTTAGGGGGTGCTTAAAATAACTTTTTTAGGGTGCAAAATATGGACAAGCCAAAGAACCTCTAAGAGTTCTTTCACGACCAACTTTTCTTTAGTGTGAGTAGCTTTGGCAGCGTTGGGACACTGCAACTATATAGTCTTGATAACGTGATACAAAATAAGTTGACGCCAGGCGTAGACAGAGATTCTCCAACACAGATATGACGGCTTCATATACTTGGTGTAGTTATGTATTACCGTATGGCGCTTTATTTCTTTTTAAGTCTATCGTTAAAAAATATTGGTAAAATCTTGAATTTCTTTAAAGAAATAAATTTTGAAATTTAGGTCAGACTTGTAGGTAATCTACTACATTTATTTGTAACTTTAGTTACACATCCATTACATATTATCGATACTAATTTCATTACTTATTTGTGTAACAAATCTATTGTAATTCGTTAATTTTTTTCTTTGCCCAGAAAGAAAAAAAGAAACGGGAAACTAGGAACACATGTTAAAATATGTGTTCGTAAAACATTTAAAAAATAATAACAATTCCGGTGAAACAGCTAGAGTAAACCGACCGCAAACACGCTGTTACGTTTGTTGACAAACAAAAAAGAAGCCTTGACATTATCGAGATGCTCGAAGCTTTCCTCACTTCGCCTTGTCTCTCTAATCATTTCTCTCTCTCTCTGATTGCATTGGACGCTGTCCAACGTTAGCTCTCTCGCCCACAACTAAGGGGAAACATGTAATGCGCCCATGATGGGTTTCTCTTGTAGACAGCCGGATTTTACCGAAGAAACCACGCGCGGGTTCCTGTTGACGACACGACGTGCAATGCACTGTGCTTTCGAGCAGTTCGGATCGCTTCTGCGTAGGTTCTCGGGCGACTGCGCAGCAAGACTTGAATGAAAGCGGAAAGCTTTCTACCAACTTTGTGGTCTCCTCGGTAGAACAGGACTCTCAGAGTAAACAATACGGAAGCATGGTGTAAGGCCCAAGGAAGAAGGCACACATACACAGGCGCCTTACACCATGCTTCCTAGCGGTCACCGACTAGCCCAGAACGAGTCTCGAGTTAAGGATCTCGCTAGTATAGATCTAGCATAAGTAAAGAAAATATGGTGGTAAAAGTATGTAGCCCTCCTTTCCCTTTCACTATTGTCGTTTTCCCCCCCCCCCCAAAAAAAAGGTGCTTTGCGCACAAAAGGTTAGGGCGCAAACAAGCTGGTGAAGGTGTAACATTTCGGACAAAACCCCGAGACTGGGGGGGGGGGGGGAGGGAGAGGGAGAAGAGCAAGGGAGGGGGGGGGGGCGGGAAGGGAAGAAGGACAACACAACACAAAGTCTTTGTGCTGTGTTGTCCTTCCCCCCCCAGTCTCGGGGTTTTCTCCAAAATGTTTAGCGCGTTTTTTGGGCGCTGCGCAAAGTAGTTCTTATTTAATTTTGGGTGTTTTTCGCCTAACGGACTTATTGAAAAGTAATTGCAACTGTAATTTTTTACAATTCATCATTAAATAATTGCGAGCGTAATTGCTTTTTTTTTTTGCAACGTGTACGAGTTTGAATTAAAAACTAACCTTTTACGCTGTGACACTTTCATACTACAGTGAGAGTCAAGAATTTTGTAGATTGGCTCTTTGTTGCTTCCAAATATTGCATACGTACACGTACACGCAAACAGGCGATTTTTCAGTGGAACATAGTTTATAGAAAAGTGCGTGGACTCTTTTTATACGCATTGTGACGTGATGGCCGTGGTACACAGCTCACTCGTAACCTTTTAGCAAGGCGTGAGACTTCGTTGAAAACTCCCAATAAGCTTGTGTGTTGATGTTCTTTTTTTCAATTTCTCGTTACTTCGAATGCCTTTGTGCTTTGATTGAAATACCGAAAAAAATTTCGACGCATTTAGAACAAAACAAAAGTTGGCGTGACATCTCGGGGAATTTCTCTTTTTCTCCCCAAGTTCTTTTGTTTTGTGTTGTTCGCTGTTGCAGTTCGCAGGTCGTCGCTTTCGTAACGGTGGGGCGTTCCAGAAATGGGTCTGGCAGAAGCATTCCTGCGGCGAGGCACGTCCGTTGCGACCACCGGCTCCTGCCAACTCCGAAGGGGGCTTCGGAAGCCGATGTTGTGCTCCACAAATAGCGTCGTGCCATTGGCACAGGTGTGGGAAGCTGTTGCAAAAAAGAGCCAGTCCCTGACCTTTCTTTGGCGCAAGCCCGACTTCCCGAATTGTCTCTGCAGGCGACGAATTGCCGCCAGTGCGGCCGCGTGATGCGGACTCCCGCTCCCCGTTCACGGCCTGTTTAGCACGGTCAATGGATGGGACGATTGTGATGCACGTAGAATGCGGAATGCTTCTGTTCTTGGAGGTTCCACGGCGACGTGCGCTACGAAACGCGGGGCTGTGGTCGGCCTTCCACGACTGGCCAACAGTTCACCGTAAAGCCCTTAGTGAGTTTAATTTTGCTTCAACGATGACAAGTAGCCACGCAACGGATAGACCTTTCCGAAAAGGGCTCCTCGCCTAGTTCTATTTTCAGTGTCCGTGCGTATGGCGCGCGATTTGCTCGCTTTGCGAAACCAGGAACATGCGCGTGCTGGGCTGAGGAGATCGCACGCTGGGCTGAGGACTTGTAAATATGGGAATGGCGAATAGAAACCATTGAGTGGGTGAGTGAGTGAGAGAAAACGTTTTATTGATTCTTTATAAGGTGGTAGAGAATATCAGAATCGACAACGATCGCCTGGGCCCGTTCCCCTGTTGTGTGGAGGAGGCCGTGAGATTCTTGCACTGACGATTTATACGCTACGCGTAGGGTCAGGTCTAGGGAGTGGTGGTGGGGGAGGAGTGGAAGAAAATGAATGCAGGTGTAGGTAGAGGGCGACTGCGCGTTTGCAAGTCCGGCGTTAGGGCGCCGCCATCTTGCTCAGTTGGGTTGCGCTTGGACGGGTCATAATCCGATTACGAAGGCTTGCTAAGGCGTCGTAATCGGATTATGACGCGTCCCAGCGCACCCCAACTGAACAAGATGGCGGCGCCCTGAAGCTGGACTTGCAACCGTGTCAGGCCAGACTCTCCAAGGAAGGAGAGTAGGCTGGACCAGAGACTTCGTGTGCTGAGGCATCTAGGCTGGACAAGGCCGTTCCTCCCTGTTCCTCCCCCACCGGTCGGAACCAGGCATCGAGTGTGGGAGGCCTGTCCTGCGGTTCGAGTGCGTCGGGGGCCGCAGATCGTTCTTCTGAGAAAGTCGCATATTCCCACAGGAGGTGTCCTCCGTCGGCTGCCACGTCCGCCTTGCAGTAAGGACACGAGTCCGGTTCCTGCTGGAAGTGCTCGGAGGCCATACTAAAACCTTTAGCGTCATCCCATTTTTTTTTTTTTTTTTTGACGGGCGGGTGGTATTGCCGCTTCTGCTCGTAACCGTCGCAGGCTTACGGCTTGGAACCTTCGGAAACCTCCCTTGGCATGCATTCCTCGGGTGGATCTCCCCTTTCGTTGAGCTTTCTGCGCGCTTCTGTCTTCGCCATGGCCTTGCCTCTTACGATAGTTCCACCGAGCTATCGAAAGCGACAGCTCCTCGGTGACGGCCCGGTCGGCTGCCTTCCCGTCGATGCCTGCGTGGATCGGGAATCATTCTATGGATGTCTGTACGTTTTTGGTCCTGGCGAGTCTGACGGCTAGTCGGAAGATCTTCCCGATGGTGTGGCTAGTTTCGTGCTGGGTTCTACACGCTCTTACTACGTTCTGAGAGTCCGTGAATATTCTCAGGGTTGAGTAGTTCTCCCCGCTTCGATTCGCGTCTCTCATGGCCTCCAGCACTGCCACCGCTCGCTTCCGCCTCCTGCGAGGTCGATATCTCCTTGCCGTCAAGAAGATGTGGCCTCCGTGATTCCCGTGCTCGGAGAGTGCCAGGCTGTCGCCGCTCGGATTTCGCCATCATCTTTCGCGCGTCCGTGTAATAGATCCTCGTTCCCCCGGTCGGGGTTTCCGTTTCTTTGTCGTGTCTGTTCGCATACTTCGCTCTCCTCTTGGGGTAGAGGGCTGCGTTCATCCTGCGCGGAATGGGGTGATTTGGCGTCACCGTCGTATCCGTTTCCACGGAGGTATATGGGGCGGTATCATCGCCGTTCCGTCCTTCTTCCATGTAAGGAGTTCGTGCGATCGCCCTGCCCTGGGGTGTGTGCATGAGTTTGAGTTGAAAGTTATCGTTCTTGCTGTCTCGCTCTGTCGTTGACAGAGGGCATCGGCACCGCCTTGTGCAGCTCTTCGATTTTTGTGCACTTGGGAAGTCCCGATATACATCTTCTCGCCTCGTTGAATAAGGCCCGTTCACACTTGGTGACCGAGTAAGACCGAGAGAGACCAGGCCGGTTAGCATCTTGCGATCTCTAGGACCAGCTCCGCTGCGCGCTCGGTCCCAAGACATCGCAAGAGGCGGGCTGGTCTCTCTCGGTCTGCCAGTCGCATATATGTGAACGGGCCTTAAGGTTTCCAGCTTGGTTATGTTGTGGCTGCCGAGCGTAAAGGCGCACTGTACGCCACATTGGGATACTAGGGCGGCAAGCACGTATTCAGGGGGGGGGGCGGGCCCCCCAAAAAAACCCATTTTGCTGAGACCTCCACTCCCCCTCCCCCTCATACAAAATTTTGTCATGGGCGCCCCCTCACCCCCCCCCCCTGAAACAAAATCCTAGCTACGTACCTGTGGGGCGGCCTGAACCGTCTTGGCTACCCGTTCTCTGAGGCCGCCGACACTGGGTGCCATTCTCCTCGCCATGGACCGTCCCTGTTTTCAGGCGTCGCACACCGACTCCTTCCGCCATTTTTATTTGCTTAACTTTTTATATTTATTATATTTTTTATTTGGTTTAACGTACTTGAAGAGATAGCTAAATGATTGTGGACGCCGACGCTTGAGTTTTGCCAGGATCCATGTTTTCGAACTTTGAACACGACGTTGGACAAACGTTCGGCACAAGTTCGACCGATGCTTAACTATTATGCGCATGCGCGGAGATTAATAACGGGCTGATGTCACCTGGTTGAGGAGGGGTGCAATATTTACGGGGTATATTTTCTCACATTAACAAACATGACTACAAAGTCCAATTTAAAAAGAAATTAAACCTTTTTTTCTAAATAGTTTATACTTGTCGCAAAAAGCTGAAACTCTGTCTCACTGAGTCCAGTTTAGAGAACGTATTTATTTCAGCCGGGCATGACTGCTCTTGCTTTTAGGGCGTTGGCAGACGGCGGGGAAAGGGCTAAAGGGAGTTTGCGGACACCGATGGTCATCGCGGGGCAAGAGCTGGTCTGCTTCCGCAGAAGAAAGCGTGAAGCTGGGTCCACGGAAGTCGCACCGTCGGCGGCGGCTTGTCCCGTGGGAGGACCCATTCCTCGGAGGTGTCGGGGCGTTCTGTTTCCGGGATGGCAGCCAAATCGTTGGGCGGCCGCAGCATGAGGCGTCAGATGACGTGCGTCGTCGCCAGGGTGTCGCACGCGGTACAAAACCCCCAATGTAAATCATATTAAAAAAAAGTGAAAGCCGTTTACAACTTTTTGTAACGCCGAATTAGAGCGCAGCTCTTGAGAGGGGATGGAAGGGTACGGGGAGGGATATCCCCTCCTCCATTCTCGTCCCCTCTGGGGTCACGTGACCAAGGGTCACGTCCGGAGGGGGTCACGCTGGCGTGGGGAGGGGGGTACGACTGCGGTGCATTATGGGACATTTCCACAATGCACCGCGCTCCCGACGGCGACGCCGCTGCAAACAAGCGCTAAACTGCCTGTAAAAGAAAAAAAAAAAAACCGAGCGCATTTACGTTAGCGCGTAACGTGTGTCACAGCTACAGCAGCTCGCCGCTCGCGTAATTCGCTGTCATTGCGGCGTCCTTGTCGTTTCTGCGCGTCCTCCTGAGCACGATTCCGAGGATTTCACGCCATTTTCGCTTCCGCCCTAAATTCCACTATACCGTGCCTGGTCCGCACTCCGTCGACGGCGAGTGTCCTCGGCGCGCCGCAATTGACAGTCGCGTTCTTCGGACCCGCTACAAACTTTCCGAGGTCTAGCCTTACGGCCTGCAACACTCTAAAGAAAGAGGGTGTAGCCTTACACCCTTTGTTCTATATAATACACCCCAAAACTTCAACTCCAGGTACAGTGCACCGACGTCAAACTGACGGCCTCAACTTTTACGAGGGGCTTGATAACGGTGCGATAAGTTTTATTAAACAGCTAAAGTACGTATCAAAGACTACAGAAAAAAAGAAAACACTGAGGTTTTACAGTAGGGCCAAGAAAACCCCGATTACTTTTTTTGCTGTCAGTAAAACGTACATTAGCTATTTTAATAAGTTGTACCAGCTCGGCTATCAAGTCGCTCGTAAAAGCTGGTACCGTCGGTTCAAAGTCAGTGCGCTGTCACGTCCAACTGAAAGTTTTGGTGTGTATTACGTGGGATAAGGGGTGTATGAATACACCCTTTTTCTTTCTGAGAGTAAAGTTAGCGCACGAGCGGTGGCACAACGGGGTGTCGGCGGCGAACGCCTGGCTCCAACACGCGCTCGTCACTTTGCGACGTCCGCTAAGGCTGCGAGTGTATACCCTCGAGGCAGCGGGAGTATATTCGCGAAGGACGACCACGCAATTTCTTGAAGAGGTTCCCATACAGCTGTCTCTGTAAAATGCGGCGACGCTGGGCCGGTATATAGCACGAGGGTGTTGATGGCCGGCACTGGGGGGAGCCGGTAAAAGTCGGTCGCATCGGTCGCGTCTCTCGAGACTTGAGAGGCCGTAATCCTCAGATATTGGAACACGTGGAGTGAAAGCTCGAGCTACAGAACGCGCAATGATCTGGGTTCAATCGCACGAGTGCAGCGGCAGCGTTCGGATGCGTCCAATTTATACGTGTCGGGAGACGCTTGACGCCTTCCGACTCTGGCAGCGTTCCACGGAGGAAAGAGGATGTTCGCAGGTCTCGATTACATTCTAGGTGGTGTTGCCCCTGCCCGTTTCGATCTGCACGAGCACCCTGTGTTATGTAGTAATGTTTTGCTCAGTGTAAACAGTTGTCAACTTTGTCTATTGCCTTTTTTTTTCAACGAGATAAGTATTGTGTCGTGTATAATGGCTCGTGTACAGTATTTTAATATATTTATTTTTGTTTGTTCCCCACTGCCGTAAACCTGTAGGGGGCGTTGGGAAGCGGTCAAGCTGCTTGGACAGCTTTATTTGCCAGCCACCCACCATGCTTGTACGTTGGGAATAAATATATTATTATTTTTAACAGGTGTATGTCTGTGTATCGCTATACTGTGGTGATGCACGTTGAAGACCCCAAGCTAGTAGCACTACGTGGTACCGTGCGTGCTACATCCCTCATCTATGCAGTGGAGGCACTCACTGGGACTGACTGTGTAAACAAACACACAGCACTTGCGTACACAGTCCACACGTGCGCTCGCGACTGCGGCCAGTGAAATAAAGACTCGTCTGAAGCGCGCAAACACAGCGACGAACTCGTCCTGAGGCGCTGGTCGAGGCTAAGAATGAAACGAGTTTCTGCTTTCGAGTTCGGTTGACTACTGAAGCATCGCTATTTCGTCGTTGACGTAAACACATATTCCGCGCGGCAATGCTTCCCAGAACGGCGCGGCCAGACTGCGGATGCGAGCCGCGCTCGTGCCGGAAAAAGGTGCCACGGAAACGTAATAGGCGAGGTTTTCCGTTTCCCGGGCGCGTGTGTATGCGAACGTGCAGTTTTGTTTTGAATAGAGATTCCGCGTATGTTAAGAGAATGATAGGGCGCCTGCTGGTGTCCCCTCTGCAGACGAGAAATTTACCCAGTGCAGTACGACTGTATATTAGTAGGGATTTGAAGGGAAGGAGAAGTGCCATAGGAAAGGAGGGGAACGACGTTTCGACCATCCCCACTGATATACTAACAGTGCCCGGCAGAACCCCCCCTCCCCCCCCCCCCTCCACATCTTCAGATTCCACGACTGCTTGCCTGGGGCCTTTGACGTGCATCGGGTAGTAGTGATACACGACCGCATGCCGGTGCAATGCTCACCCAGACCAAAAAAAAAAAAAAAGGGGGGGGGGAGGGGGGGGGAGGTTGTACGGCGTGAGCCTTCGTTTGGTCTGTTCCTTGCCGCGTTGCGCTAACTCTCTAAATCAATTTTTTTTCCTTTCTTTTTTTTAGGCTAGGGGTGTTTAATCTCTGACCCGCGGGCCAAATCCGGCCCGCGGAGGTCTTCTGATCGGCCCGTGGCTGGCCGCAGTCCTCCCAAATGATGCCCGGCCCGCTTTTAGCAGGCCCGCTGCCGCCGGCGCAAAAATAAGCGCGCCTGAAGAAACGGCGCCGCAACGCGCACCAACCGCGTAAACAAAAATACCAGAAAGAACAAGAAAAAAAGAACAGCTTATATATAAGGCGTATACCTTCTCGTTACATTATTCGCTGGACATTCTCAGCACCAACAACAGTCTCACGTTAAATTCCTTTGCGTTCCCATGTATTGTGTCCCATAGCGTCCTGTGTAGTATCTTCGATCATGTTCACTCGTCTTCTGCCCTGTGTAAACATGCGAATGTTCCTGTGCGCTTTGATTTTGTGCCTGGTGTGTTTCCTGGGTCCAAATCATACTGCAATGTCAGGGGACATTATGTGGGTGGCTAATCTTTGCGATACGTCGGCTAATTAATTAAAATTCGTTAATTAACCTTTTAATTAGTGGAAATAAACATATGGTTCCAATTAGAAACTTACTGAGCGTCAGGGAAAACCACTAGATCAACTTTTTTAGAACTGCTTGAAGCTCGTGGGAAACTCTGGAGCGCGCCAAAGTCACTCGAGAAGCAGGCGCAAAGCTAGCAGTGGCGGAACGCGGATGATTAGATCATTATCGCGTTCCGCCACTGCTGGCTTTGCGCCTGCTTCACAAGTGGTAACTTTGGCGCGCCTCCGAGTTTCCCACGAGCTTCAAGTTCAGTTCTAAAAAGAGTTGATCTAGTGGTTTTCGATGACGCTCAGTTAGTTTTTAATTGGAACCACATGTCTATTTTAACTAATTAAAAAGTTAATTAGCAAATTCTAATTAGTTAGACGACTTATCGGAGAGATTAGCCACCCACATAATCTTTCACGACTTTTTTAAAACAAATCTAAAGCTTAAAAAAACATTATTTATATATCTATATTTGTTATACAAACACGTTAATTTTTTTCATGTTTACTTTTTTTTTAATTGTGTGCCTATATGTTTATTTAGAATTATATATTTCGTTTTTCCTCGCATACATTTACTTATTTGTTTTCCGGCCCTGGATACATTCCTGATACGACCCTCCAGCCAAAAAGTATGGACATTCCTGGCTTAGACTAGGGTGCCTACATGTCTGTCTGTCTCAGGGTGAAGACATCCATTGTTGCACTGAATGTTCAGCGCGTGACGCTCTCGCGCACTCGGTGCGTGACTTGGGCGCTAAAATGGCGTCTCTGCATTAGCTAAAGCTACGCGCTCGAGCTGATTGACACCGGATGGCGCGTACTTCAAAATGCATAAAAAAACGATTGGGCGTAAAAATGGCTGAGATGTCACCAGTCAAGCAAAAGCGCGCGTGTGTATGAAGGCACTCTAGCTTAGGCCGATATCTCACAAAGCATTCTGCGCAAGGGTGATGCCGCCATAACTGTGGTCCCCCGGGAGGTAGGCGACGGTGCACGAGACAGCTCGCGCACTCTGGTGCTCTGCTTGCGCACACCTGCGGTGGTATTGTAACCTGGGAAGACAGTTCCCACGGTGCATGGCGATGGCTGCGGCCTAGGGAAACTCCATCGCGGTGGCTTCTTTTCTGAGTGCTTGCCCTCTGTAGCATGAGTTTCTCACCTCCGAATTTGTTTTTCTAGGCGAAAACAAAAAAAATTACCACGAATCGGCATAAAAAAGAAAAATCGAATGAAGTTAGTCAGATTTATTTGATTTAAATCGTGATTTATTGATTTAAATCAGTTTAATTTAAATCGCTGTAAGCTAGAAAATAGGGATTCTTTATCACTACAGATGTATTTCTCAACATGGCAGATTGATTTATCAATTCGTCCTATCACCGATAACAGTGCGGAAGAAAGAATTACTGTGAATGTAAAGTACAGTTTAATTCGTGACTTTTTCTTGCTGTAATCCCTGCCATACTAGAACAAAACCAGCTTGAATCTTTTTGTTAGTTAAAAACATTATTTATTTTTTAGTTCTCGTTTGATTGCAATATGACACTGCTTTTTAAGTTTTCGTTTCTTTTGCGTCTTCTTTTTGTTGGAATACGACCTTACGTTGCTGATTAACGAATGGGGAGGTAGAAATAAGGCTCAAAGCTCCGATTTGCTAGAGCACTTCTCTTAGCTGAAGTTCAGCCTGATATAAATCTTTCTTGCTTGCTGGATCTTTGATTTAAATACAAAACAAACGCGCACAGCAGACAAACAATTGAAGTACATATGTATATTTTTCAGAATATTTTCTTGTTTCCACGAAAGGTTTGATTTAAATCATCACATTGAATCTAGTCTGATTTAAATACTATTGATTTTTATTCTCCACCCCGATACCAGCACGATACGATGACGTCATATATTGAATTGAGAAATTAATACTTTACATACACGCATAACAGTAAAGCTAGCACGCAACGAACTTCAAAATTCTGCACTCCCCCATCCGTCGGAACTGGAGTCTCGATCCAATCAAGCTTTCTGACTGGCAAACGTCAAAAAAACTTGACCTAAAAAAAAATGGTTTTTTTAGTATTAGATTTGCGGGAATCATTCCCGGTTTCAAGGAGCGACTGACAGTGATGAGCTGGTGCAACCCACAGTTTAACTCAAAAGTTAAGTTTATGCGTTTTAGCTTATTTTGTTCGTGGCTGCAGATTCCCCGGCTGAAGGAGAGGAGGTAGTATTATCTTAAGCGGTAAACGTCCTGACGTCAATCTTGTCTTTCGTTGATTTGCTGCACCCGTCGCGGGTATTCTGAGATTCTAATTTTGACTGCCTCCTTCTTCCCTTTCCCGTCCAACCCGCTCTCCACTCTTCAATGAAGTGAAAAGCTCGGGAGAGAGGGAAGGTAAAGAGGCAATGAACGATCATTGTAGAGTCAAGGTTGCTTGCGAACTGGGCTTGACTGCTATACCAACTGGGAGTTGCGTATTAGCTTTTTCTTCCCAATGAAGTGCATTTAGAGAGTTGTAGTAAACTGGTTACTTTTGTTTTTTTTATGTATTTCTTCGTCTTCACGCGTTCTTTGTAAAAAGACATAGCAAGACTTGTATGTTTTTTTTTCTTCTAATTTTGTTGTTTGCAAAAGGACAGAAATACAGACCTTGTCAAGCTAACAGCTCTCATACCTTTTCGTCTGGCGCCAAAATAAATAACGTATTGACTGAAAAAAAATTGAAAACAGTATTGGTTTTGGTGGAAGTTATGAACCGCGTGCTCTTGTACAGAACAATCACAGATTCAGATGTGTTCATTTCAACCAATGGTAACATACGCACTGTCACATATCGTACAGGTGCGGTGCAAGTCTGGCAAATGGGCCATCTACAATCGTACAACCTTCTCGGTGTAAACCTTGCATTCTCCTCAGCGTAAAATAAGGCCCCAGAACGCTCTGGAGATTATACTAAATGTCCTCTCTACTGCAAGTAGAGCCACATTTGTGTAACGTTTGCGTCAGTTTGGCCCCACATCGCTTCGAGCTGCCCCTTTGTTTAATGTTAGAGTTCCTTCAATGTGTATCAGCTTACCTTTGAGCACATCATGAGACGGACGCGACCATATCAGATCGTATAATAGAGAGTTTTAGTACTGCGTATCATTCGTGCCAATCCAAGACACAGTTTGGGCTTCGGGCATGCTTGGTGGCGACGACGCTATTTCTTTGCGTACGCAAAGATTTTGCGCATACGATACTAAAACTCACTATTTCCCATAGACGAACTAACATCAGTCCCTAAAATGTCCCGCTCGTGTCATCTCCCTCCTTGTTCATGATAAGCCGCATTGTTGCCAATGGCTGCGCAAGAAAACAGACATACTAGATCTTCCTCTTTAATGAGCGATCCATGTCTGACAACAGGTGCTAAACCAACGAATGACAGGTCCTGCATAATAGGGTCGCATAATGCACGCGTGATTCACGCTTCAACCGTTCTTCAAAACCCGTAGCCCGCGACTAGTGGGGAGACACTTATTCGAGCAACAAGCCCCTGCGAAACATTTCGCAATCATCGTCCGATACCGCTGTGAACACGTGCACGCCTGTACCGGTCTAAACGCTTGCTTGTCTATGGCTCACACCTAAGGAGTCACCTATACCCGTGGATAATTCCGAGCACTCAGAAGTTGCCTTTCAATGTAAGCGACGCTCCACCCTTTGCTTGTAGCTGTAGCTTTAAGACGATGTTAGGCCAAAAAGGTGCCAGCCACGAGGCAGTGTTTATACCGGTAGAGGCGCAACTTTACAGATTACCGGACTGTGTACCCATATAGAAATGTACTATCCACTCTCAGCGCTCATCAATAATGGCCCAAAACAACGAGCTGAGCCGATATAACGCAGTGAACATTAACAACAGAGCGCGACATTTTTAAAAATCGCACGACAAAGGACGTTATGTACTCAGTGACACGACGCACTCCTGCAACATATTTCTTGTCGCGAACGATAAGTTTAACGCGGCATGATTTGCATGGAAGTAGCATCAGTGTGAATAGTATTCCCAGAGACCCTTATATAACGCCATATAGTATAATGTTTTCACACATCTATAGGACCACATGAAAGAGTGGCGTCATTGACTAGATTTTGTATAATTGTTTCCCTTCCAGGTGAGCGACCAATCAAATTCCCAGTTTCGTTTTGCGATACTATCATTGTGGACACTTTGAAAGAATGCCATAGTCACCAATGCTGCAGGATGGGCTCGTCAAGTCGGAGATTTGCGGATACAAAAAATATATCGGTTCATTTTAAGAAAATAAACGAACGCCATACCCCGAAGAGTCCGTACAGCACCGCCGATGTCAACAAGAGATGCGTAGTCTCTGAAAATTTTAATTTTGATAAGACTAGCTCCGGTATCACCCCCATTGGAGTATTTGCTCGAAACATGCTTTCGAGATTTCAATATCAAAAGCGAGCAATTTTTATATTTGTTCTTTCTTGAGACGGGCAATCACTGGAGCCGAATGACTCAGCAGATCGATGAGTATCCAAGCCACTACAGAACAGAGTAGCACTCTCACTTTTGGAAGCCCGAGTTTGGCGAAACGCCGAGGGACGACCTAGAACCGCGCACATGCCGCTAGAATTCCACTTTCAGTCCCAGCATCCAGACTCGGGCATCTGGCAAGATCTTTCGTTCTCGTGTACCACCGCCTACCTCGCAAAATAGCCTAGATTGGCGCACTTCGTCGGACCTTCATTTATTATTGCTAATCCTATAGTTGCATCACACGCGTCTCCGATATGCCAGTGTACATCCCTTCCCCACCCCTGGCGAATAAATACCCGCGCCGTCTCGCACGGCAGCAACACGTTCCCGCCATCAGGCTAAAGGTAGTTCATGAGAGGCGTCATCTCAGGTTCGTCCCTGGGCGACTCCCTAAACTCGAAGCGGTAGTTAGTACCGTTGTTGTTATCCCAAAACTCGCGATCCCCGACGACGTACCGCACACACATCTGGACCATGGGCCGAGCGCAGTTCTCGGACAGGTACAGGTCAGCGCCGAACCTGTCCGAAAGCCCGTCTGACGAACCGGGCAGGTAGACGGCTCGGAGGTCGCAGAAGGAACGCCACTGGTCGAGCGAGTAGCGCAGTATCACCAACTTTTCGAAGGCAACGTTGAGGACGCGGATGACGGCGTGTATGGCGCAGCCCGTCACGACGACGGACTCCAGACAGACCTTCTGGGCCGTCAGTCGCGTCAAAAACTCCGAGCTGGCTCCAGGCTGGGCGAACAAGGGCGCTAGCACTAGCGAAGGACCCGATGTCCGCGGAGGTGAGACCTGACGTTCGAGGTCGAGGTGAGAGAAGGCGGATGCAGGGATGTTGGGTACGTCGCCGGAGACGATGGTCCGCACCGCTGCGAGGTCCAGTCCCATGGCATCCGCGAACCGAACGATCTTTTTCTTGTACGGTGTTCCCGGTGGACTCTTGCCGGTTTTGAGAGAGGTGCTGCGGAGTAGAGGGCCACGGCTCGCGCTGTCCTCGTCGTCACTATCCTCTCGGGACCGCGGTGTGCTGGATGAAGATGGTGACGTGTCCGTCGGAGATAGGACGTCGCTAGCAGAGGATGGAGAGGAGCTTGGCGATCCGTCAGCAGGGTATGGTTTTAGCGTAACTGCTTGTAGTGCCGCAGGTAGGCCCTCCGCGTTGCGCTGTTTCAGAGGAGCCGCCTCTTGGAAGCGATGCTTGGCGAATCGCTTAGACCTTGGACGCTTGTTATCCGGTTCGGCGCTGCCTGGTCCTTCGGTCGACTCAGCGACGGCCGTTCCGACCGAAGAATCTGACCTGTCGACAGCAGACGCGACAGCGCCTGTGTCGATGACCTCGGCACAAACATCTGCGGCAGCGTCTGTGGCGGCGACCTCGGCTCCAGTATCTGTAGAGGAGCCGTCGTCCCGAAACTCTTCAGCAAGTCCATCAGTGGCATCCTGGAAGGCCTCCTCGACTAAATCCGCGGAAGAGTTCCCATCTTTTAGCAGCACCGACGCACCACCGGGGCGCACCAGACCGTGAACGATAGGAAAGGGAAACGAGTCGTCAGGCAGCGAATGCTGCGACAAGGCTGCTCGGACCACTTCACGCTCCGGTGGGTAGCTCGCAGGCAGATCGTCCGAGGGCGACGAGACCGCGACACTGGAAAGGCTGGTAACGGCCGGCGGCGTTGAAACTCGGCCGTCGACACCAAGCTCCGGGGAACTGTCGGAATCACCCAAGTCTAGCGAAGACGTCGACGACGGTTCGTCGACGCTCTCTTCGCCGCACTGGACGACACAGTCGACGCTCTCGTCCTGCAGCAGCGAGTAGAGTCGCTCGTACAGTGCCCTGCCCGTCCGTACCAGGAAGTTGGCCGACGTGTCTGTGGGCTCCACATCGTCCGAGCCCTCTTGTGTCCCGTGGGGCTCCCAGGGGCCCGTCCCGTTTCTCACGAGCAGGGCGGACTGGGATCCCTGCGGGGTCGTCGTCGCCGGGGCGAGTTGTCGGACCGGCGGGCACTGGACCACACTGGGCCGCTCGTCCATGGGCGGGAAGAAAGGTCTGCAGTACACCTGCCTGGCGAGGGACTCTGCCCGCAGCCTACAGCTAGCAAGTCCGATAGCACACGACGACTGCCATTCGCTCATAGTAGAGACGCGAGGCGCTGGTGAGGAGGGATTGCTAAAGATAGCAGCGGCCGGGAGACGACGCCATGGCGGCACCGACCTTTGGGCGACCTTCGCCGGCGAGCCCCTGCCGGCGTCGGCACCGACGCTGGCCGACGGCCGCCGCCATGAGGCTCTGTTGTTGTCGCTTGACGCGAGCTTCGTCCTCCTCTTCGCTCGCTCGGCGGCGAAGCCCCGGGGCCCCCTTGCTTTGCCGCTCTCACACGTCCTGCGACGGCCGAACGACGTCGCTGGCACAGGGCCAGGGAGGCGGCGCTGCCGGGCGCTCGCGCCGGCGCTACGTCCGCCCACACTCAGGCGCCATCTTGAGTGGGACCGCGGGCGCGGGATTCGACGGGGCCGCCGCCAGGGTTCGGCCTCCGTTTATCGATCCGCAGTGCCGGCAACTCCGTCTTTCGGGGACACCCGCCTTTTTTGCGAGGACCGACCAAAGGAGGAGACGAGCGGGAGGTGTTGCATCACCGGGACGACCTTGACCCCTGGTGGTGACCGCTCCCTGTCGCGGTGACCTTGAACAACAACAGGTGAGGCGGCCGCTTCACTAGTGCGCTGGATTCATCCAGCGCTTTAGCCGTTATTTATCCCGCACTGGATATCGGCGCCAGATTATACACGTTTCCACTGTTTACAAAAATCACAGACCACACGTGCTAAATCGCAGTCGAGCCAGCGCTCGGTGAGCGGCGTTTGGCTACTTCCGGTTCCTTAGGAAGTTTTGTTTAACTGTTGAGAAACGACGACAGTGAGCTGCAAGCCTATACAAGCATAATTCTGAAACCTTTAGACTGTAGTTTTCAGAACAGTGGCTCTATTCAGAACCATGCTTAGACAGGCTTGCAGATCGTCGTCGTCGTTTGTCAACAGACAGCTAAACGCTCACCTATTGCGACCAGCCAGAAAGTGCGCGTGCATAACACACAAACACAGCAATGAACGCGCCCCATACGCTTTTATGGAAAGGTGTATCGGCAACGGGCTGAAGGCTTACGAGAAGTGCGACATTACAGCACCCCCCCCCCCTGCACGAGTGTCCTGACATCTTGTGTTCCGAGGTCAAGATTTTACAAATACTCAAGAAGTTCCCCGCGTGATACCCTTTCTGTTAATTTCAGTAGCAGCCAATGACTGAAGCGAAACTAGTGGCCAATGGACCCTTTTCGAAACCCTCGTCAAGCAACACTGGTGGTCGCTATCTGCTTCCCAAGCTCAAGAACGAGCGGGTAAGCCGAAACTGTGAAGCTCAATACGAAAAGTATCTAAAAGTATTGAGAACATAACATCGAAACAACCAGAAAAAGAATGGACGTATTAGGATTTAATAGGATCTTTAAAGAGAATTGGAGAAGCATCGAATTAGACAAAGAGGAAAGCAAAAACGAAGCACCAAGAGACATCTAGGGAGCATAGGTGGGCAAAGAAAAGGGGAGCCTTGCGAGCCGAAGTGGCATCAAGATGGGAGAACTTCCAAGAGCGGAAAAGGAAAACATCAGCTTTAATACAAGCCAAAATTGGGAGTGCAGGAGTGCAGTGGATGATGGAAATGTCGATGCTGGTGTTGCCCTACTGAAATGCCGAAGTACAGAGGATTTTTGTCAGCTTAGCATAGTAAAATCCAAACTGAGGAACAAGCTGAAGCCTGAAACAACAAACGCCATCCTCGTCGTAAAAGTGGGGCTGAAGCGACTCAAGAAAAGTTGTTTCGATTACAAACTTCTTATGACGGTTGTAAGTGAAATCGGCACGTCTGCAACATATATACTACCAAGTCGACCTTCCTGGTCCCTCAACAAGCACCAGCCGTTCTGTTGAGGTGGTGTCAGACGCCGACATCGATGACGAAGAAATCCTCGATGTGTCTGCGGCCTGTGAGTTTTGTTTTTTATTTTTTTCATCAGTGTGAATATTTATAGCCTCATCTGTGATGAGGTTGACGACAACCGCAACACTGAAGTCTCTAGTATTCCATAGTGGTCCTCTTTCGAAGACACTTTTATAAGTTATTTCAGCCTCACGGTTTTGGAAGCTTTTAAGAACAATAAAGGTTTATATCATGCAAAATGTGTCTTTTTTTAAATAAAATGGGTCTTAGCGGGAAATTTAGCGGATACGTTTTAGAGTATAGCGGAATCTGGCAGATTTTTTATTGCCTTAGCAGATTTTTGATGCCCAGCGATGGCAACATTGGTCGTCGATCCATCATCTAACGGGCCCCACGGTGCTCACGAGGCGTCGGAGCGTTGTCGAAGACAGAACGCTCGCGTTGGGGGCGGAACTTCCACTGCAGACTTCATGTTGCAACAAACTACAAAGTGTCCCCCCCCCCCACAAAAACAACAACAACAAAAAAACTACATGTTAATAAAAAGGAAAAAAAAGATTACGCATTGTTGAACGTGCATTTTCCGCCAAGATGTAACACTAGTGCTCCGAACTAGATGCCAAAGTTTCAGAACAAACTGCTATCTCATTCTAGTTATAAGTGGTTTTCTGAGAAAACGGGCTCCATTTTCCCATTGAAATTTTCAGAAATTCACTTATAATAACCTTTGATTGAGTATAATGGTGAGTTCTGAAACTTCGGCATCTGGTTCAGACCACTATGGCGTTACATTTGGGCGGAGAGTGAGCGTCCGGTAATGCGTAGTTTATTTTTGCAATAATAAAGAAAGAAAACGGTAAATTTTTATTTGGGAGGGACTGACTATTTTGTTTTCCGTCACTTCAAGGACCTGGTTGAACCAGAATTGTAGTGATCATTTTTTCCTTCTGGTGCTCAAGCGCTCCCGCGTGTTTAACCTTCCCATAGCCCCCTTCCATCTTAACCTAACGCGTCATTTTCAGATTTTCACGGAAGACTCTCTGCCACTCTACAAGCAGGTATACTCTCGAGGGACAACAAAGGAGGCCAAATGAGATTCCTTGCTTTTCCTATTAGTAAAATTACATAGCATTTGCCCCACCACTTTGGGAAAATGCACGTCCGGAACGCACTTACGCATGGAGTATTTATCTTGCTACATTTTGTACAGGCTCGTATATACAGGGTGTTTTTTAACTTGCACCAAATTTTTAAATAAAGTGGGTAAAAGTTTTATGAATGCGGTTTTCACTGCGTGTTTATATGGCTTGGCGGACATTAGATGGGAATATAACCATCACTATTATCAAACTAATTAACCAAAATCTGTTAATTAACTTTTTAATTACTGCAATTAGGATATATGTTTATATTACAAACTTTGAGGCAGTCATATGCCAAGACTGTTCCATTTTGTAGAATTCGCGTAATCTGCCTGTGTTCCAAGATATCTGCCCCCGAATTTTTCACTTAATCCGACTTTTTATCCACTCAATTCGGCAAATCCACGAAAGTGGCCACTATAGCCGAACTTTGCTACATTAGCCGGATAAAAGTGCAAAATTCGTGGACGAATATCGCGGTACACAAGCTGGTTACGCGAATTCTACAAAATGGAACAGTCTTGGCATATGACTGCTTCAAAGTTCGTAATATAAACATATATCCTAATTACAGTAATTAAAAAGTTAATTAACGGATTTTAGCTAATTAGTCTGATAATAGTGATGGTTATATTCCCATCTAATGTCCGCCGAGCTATATAAACACGCACCGCATTCATAAAAGTTTTCCCCCCTTTATTTAAAAATTTGGTGCAGTAAAAAAATAAACACTCTGTATATATATATATATATATATATATATATATATATATATATATATATATATATATATATATATATATATATATATATAATTGCTACGCTACGCTTATTTAGTGGCACTATACTCGGCGCCGCAACTTTTCTTGGCAATGCAGTGGAGAGGAGGAGAGCCCGCGCACAGCTTTATTCAGCGCTCAAAATGGGAGAGGGAACGCCTGCCTGTACCCTCCACTGCATTGCCAAGAAAAATTGTCGCCGAGTATATATCAGTACTAGTGCCACTAAATAAGCTACGTTTCAGAGTAACGACACTTGGTCATATTGTGGCTTAAAATCATGGTTGCCAGTTATCTGAAGCTTTATCTGAAATCATAGGAAACGCTTTTCCGCCGTCCACAAATATTTAAACAGTTCGCGACAGAGCAAAGCAATATTACATAACCTTCCTAACACCGAACCTAATGCTGAGGAAGTCTCACTTTTGAATCATGACGATCGGCAGTTGCGTCTGCTCCTTACAAGCACCAAAATGGCGGCGCCCACAACTATGTCGAAGAACCGAAGTGCCTATACTCTCAGTGCAGCTCATTTAGTGGCTCTAGTCAGAACCAGCCGAGGTGCGCTGTCCGCCTACGGGCGGATTTCGCCTCCGGGCAATTGTCCCCTCGTCGGTGGGATGGAATAAACTTTATTTAAATCTGAGCAGGCAAAAGTTTCCGCTTGTCCCCATGTGAGTGGCTTCCTTAGTCCAGGATGCCATGGTCCCGCGCTGCCAGTATGGCTCTGTTCAACAGTTGGGACTGGGCTTGAGCTGTTTAATTGGTCCCCCCCCCCCCTGCTCCACGGTCGGTTGGGAAATAGGGGGTGTGGAAGTAAAACCATTTTACTGCTTTTTTCAAGTACTGACTATTGGCCGCGTAGGCTGCCAAGAACGTCGATGCGGTCGGCTGTCCAAGATTAGTCAAACTGGGTTTAATTCTACTTTCATCAAAGGAAATAAGAGTACGAGTTCACCTAGGAAGAATAAAACACTGTAATGGACGAAGGGCAGACAAAGTTGTTTTTGATTTGTTCTTAAGAAACTGTGAGTGTCTGTCCTTCGTCAATTTCTTCAGCGTTTTATTCCTTCTGTGTGAGCTATTAGCGCCGAGGTGTTTTGGTGGCGCCCTCTTATGGTTTCCCTCCGTGACGTCACGACTGGGATTTGCCTCGCCGTGACGTCACCAGTTGTTACCCTGGCTACTTACCATCGGGTGCGACGACGAGTTCGATGGTGTGTTTAAAAGCACAGTGGAAGCTAGGAGCCATCGCAATCCGAAACTAACACCGTCAAAGTTGACAATCTGACAGTGCTCATATGCCCATGGCTTGGCCAATCGTGGAAAGTAGGGCGCCTACATGTCTGTCTGTCTCAGGGTGAAGACATCCATTGTTGCACTGAATGTTCAGCGCGTGACGCTCTCGCGCACTCGGTGCGTGACTTGGGCGCTAAAATGGCGTCTCTGCATTAGCCAAAGCTACGCGCTCGAGCTGATTGACACCGGATTGCGCGTACTTCAAAATGCATTAAAAAAAACGATTGGGCGTAAAAATGGCTGAGATGTCACCACTCAAGCAAAGTGCGCGTGTGTGTATGAAGGCACTCTAGTGGAAAGTAGGGTGCCTACATGTCTGTCTGTCTCAGGGTGAAGACATCCATTGTTGCACTGAGTGTTCAGCGCGTGACGCTCTCGCGCACTCGGTGCGTGACTTGGGCGCTGGAATGGCGTCTCTGCATTAGCCAAAGCTCCGCGCTCGAGCTGTTTGACACCGGATTGCGCGTACCTCAAAATGCATAAAAAAACGATTGGGCGTAAAAATGGCTGAGATGTCATCACTCAAGCAAAAGCGCGCGTGTGTATGAAGGCACTCTAGTGGAAAGCAGAGCCGTTTATTGAGAGAGTTTGGCCATACATTGGTTTGAATAGGCGAGCATCTCGGGGCCAACCACAGGCCGCGAAACAGCCCCTAGCGGTGGTCGTGTGCTCTAAATTTGTGACACGACTATACTTCGTTTCACCTTATGTGCGAGCGAAGGCAAACTGGAAGCGCGAGCACGGAAGCTCCGTGCGTTCAGGCTTTGCTCGAGCGCGCGAGCTGGGGAGAAATGCAAAAAGCGCTGGTCTCGCGCCTCATAGCTTTGGCTTCGCTCGCCGATAAAGTGAAACGAAGTATAATTTGAGCCGTGCCGAGCGGGACTCCGCGTCTCAAGACGCTCGCGCACCCCACCCTTTGCACTGCTTTCTTTCAGCCAGTCTCAGGACGCTGTTCTAGCAGTGCAGACAAAGGCGTGGGCACGAGCGCGTGGCTTTGGAAAGTGCCTCCTATGCACGAGGTCTCGTGCAAACAAAAGCGTTTCGCTGAGCTAGGCTCACGCGCCTGTGCCTTTGTCTTCACTGCAGACATTTGTGAGATGGAGTAGAGGTCTCCTGATTGGTCGACGCTGTGTCACAAATTTAGTTTACGCTCTAAGCGTGGGGGAATCTTCGGCGCTGGCGGCGGCCTTTGCTCCGCCTATTGTCCAAACTCTCCTAATATACGGCTCTGGTGGAAAGCTGACCACAGCGACGCTTTTGGCCACGCACATCGCTAATAGTGATGTTTTAAGAACACGATGACTCCAAGCTTCCATAGTACACAATCAAACTTGTCACCGTCGATTCGAACACGCATTATCGAATTTGTCGTTCACAACTGATAACCCTGACCCTGACGTCAAAGGTGTGAACTATAAAAGGACGTCACTGAACGCGCCTGCACAGTACGAGCCCTGGCACGAGCCTCTCGCTTGAAGGTCTGTCATGGCCGCTCGTGAGTTCATAAAACGCGAACCGTTTTAATTGCAGAACCTCTAGAACCACTATTTCGAAAATTGCACGCTGTGCCGTTCCTCACCCCAGCGCCAGACCATAGCCTCCCAGACATTTCAGAAAGGTATCATAAAAAACTCGGCGAAGGGATATCCCCCTACCATCATCGCCCCCCCCCCCCCGTCTCTCTCTCTCTCCCTTTCGAACATTTGCTAAGGCACTTCCTGTCTCGTCTTTTTTGTTTTGTGTGTGTGTTGGTGGTACCCCTTTTTATTTTCACTTCCCTCGGTTTTTTCTCGCTATCCCCGTCGCCACCTCGTCTCTGAACACTTCCGACGTCACTACCCACACCGCCTGTCAGTGACCCCGGTAGCGTTGTTGACAGGGGCGGAAGATGCACTCTAAAGTTGTCGTCACCGATAAATAACATCCACATACTTAAAGTAGCAAGACTAAAAATAATAATAATAATAAAAAGCACGGAGATCTTTTACAGACGATCACACTGTGAAAGACCTCCGTGTTTTCATCCTTTCTGTTTTAAGTATTCATAATCACAACACGCTCGCCTTCGCCAGATAACCGGCGTATAGGGATGTAGGGACACGTCTCCGCGACGTCATCAGTGCAGCCCTTCAATCCAAAGTCCCTTCATGTGTCTGTGTTCGTTTTACAAAAAGTGGCATCAAATGCGCCCAATGCACGATGTCCGTGTCTCGCGCGGCCTTTGGAAGCAAATGGTGGCGGAGCATTCGCTCGCGACACGTGTCTTGCGCGTTCCTCAGAACAATGGTTGGCGGTACTTGTAAGAAACGCCAAGCGTGAATTTTATCGAGGTACTTTAGTTTAATCGGCTGGGCCTAGAGTCACTAAATGAGCTGCGCTTAGAGTATCGGCACTCCGTTTCCCCACATTGTTGTGGGCGGCGCCATATTGGGGCTTGTGCAGAGCATACGCAACTGCAGATCGTCATGATTCAAAAGTGCGACTTCCTCAGCATTCGATTCGGTGTTAGGAAGCTCATGTAATATTGCTTTTCTCTGTCGCGGACTGTTTAAACATTTGTGAAGGACGGAAAAGTGGTTCCTGTGATTTCAGATAAAGCTTCAGATAACTGGCAACCATGATTTTAAGCCACAATATGGCCAAGTGTCGTTACTCTGAAGCGTAGCTTATTTAGTGGCACTAGCTGGGCCCATCTGGGTGTTCGCGCGTGCTCCGATGGAGCTCGCTACGACTTTGTGTTTTTCGTTTATGGGTCCACAATCTCGCTGGAATTTGAGCACCGAGAGAGTTCGGATTATCGACATCTCGTCCCGCGCGAGGCCATTTGTCGCGAGAGTCCAATCGGCACGCCCCGCGAACTTGGGCCCAGCTTTGTGTTTGACGAGTTGAGCGACCCTGATCCACAGCTGTTACCGCTCAAACATTCCTCCAAAGCTGCCTACACGTGCGCGCTCCTAACTTCACCCGTCACGTGCTACAACGCTGCTCTTGTCGAGCCCATCAATAACGATAACAGCATTGGCTTGACTTTGGTCGCAGCTGTGGTATTCTATTTCCAAGCATCCTTGTTTGCCTTCCGCGGTGAGATCTGGTTTGTCCCAAAATGAGCTTGATTTTCCTAAACCATGACTTGATGAAAGACTAATTATGTTTGCACGATATGCAAGTTTTGGGAATTAGTAATTAACGCCGCACATTGCGTAGTAACAACTGATTTAAAAATGACAACTCAGGGGAAAAAAAGAACCGTTTTGGTTGTTGAGAAGTTTTCAACGCCGAATACGTAGTTGGTATACCCATGCACCTCCATTTACGGCCACCCGTCTTCAGCGCCACGTAAGACTCTTGAATTTAGTCGACCGTGAAAAGTTATCAGTGATGGAGCCAAACTTCTGCTCCGCAAGAAAATGTCGGACTATTGCCGCAATACTCTTTTTGTTTTCAAATAAGATACCAAAATTGATTGCCTTATAATCGACACCATGGCAAGTCGCACGAGCCTCGTTTGTAAGCGACATTCGGAGATGCTGTCATTTCCCTGCGTGGAAGGCATTCTCCCTTTGTCACACTGTGCGTTAAAGCAGTGGCAGACTTTCCTACATATAATTTAATATTGCATTTAGTCCGCCGGTTGCGAACTTGTGCGTGCGTTCAGACGATGTACGATCATGGCACAGTTTCTGCAACGAATGCTTAGTCATCGTGGCACAATCGCTATTTCTACGTCATCCTCTTAAGTGCGTTCTATTTTTAGCAACGCGGGTCGGCGTTATATATCGCGCATCCGAAACCTGAGACCGCCGCTTCGTCTGCTAAAACCGAGTGTGCAGATACTTTTTTTGCTTTTCTATGGGCAGCGTTCCAAAGGGCAGTCGTTTTGAAACGTTGATTGGAGCAACAAAAGCGCACCGACCGGGTGCACTCGCTGCGGAGGGGACCGTGCCAGTCCGACAATCAGCAGATCGTCGCGTCGTGCCAATCGAATGAAGTGGCCGCCACGAGAGCTTCCATTTATAGAGGCCCTTTATCGAGAGCGCGCCGCTGCTGCCAACTTTGGGAAGCGCCGGAAGTGTCGAGAACGAAAGGGCTGCTACGGGCCCGAGTTGTACAGGGTGTCCCCGAAAACAATGTACAGGGTTTTTTTCACCGCAAAAGTAAACTACGCATCGCCGAACTCTTATTCTCCGCCCAAAAGGAAGCGTTAGAGTTCCGAACCAGATACCAAAGTTTCAGCCCGAACCGATATCTTATTCAAAATTTATAAGGAATTTTCTGAAAATTTCAATGGGAAAATGGGGCCCTATTTCGCCCGTTTTCGGTTTCTGGCGCCATAGAGCTCCATGTATTTGGAAGCTCCATCGGCCGGTCCTTTTCCCATTGAAGTTTTCGGAAAATCATTTATAACTTTTAAATAAGATATCGGTTCGGGCTGAAACTTTGGCATCTGATTCGGATCTCTAGCACTACAACTTTGGGTGGAGAACGAGCGTTGGGCGATGCGTACTTTATTTTTGCGATGAAAAAAACCCTGTACATTTTTTTCGGGGACACCCTGTATGTGTCGGCTCATAGCACAACGGCGCAACCAAACGCTCGACATGACGTCTTGACTGTGATACATTTTTTTCACGAATGGAAATAAGAAAAAAGAAAATGTCAGACTCAACTTTGACGGTATTGACGACGAGATCTTTCCGTGGCGCCGCCTGGCGGGCGCACTCTTCTGACGTAGCGAATAGGATTCTATAGCAGACGACGTGCCAAGCAGTCGCACGGAGTGGTCGTCTTCGCTCGCTTCCATGCCGATCGATAACGGTTTATTTATGTTTATAAAGACGTATGAGGTTTATGTAAGTTCTTATTGTTGTAATACAGCCGAGTCGCTTTGTTTGATATGACCTTTAAAATGTCCCCAAAACAAGCCTGGAGCTTGCCATGGCAGGTCGAGCCGCGAGCGCCACGGGTGTTTTCGGCGTCTCCGACTCTTGTTTTGTTGGGTCTGCTATTCTGGTAAAACTTCGTTTTGCTGTCGCGAAAGCGCAACGGACGCGCACGTGCAAGCGTCGCGCTGTTCTGTTGCATGGCGCCGCACACTTGTTTTGGCTAATAAGGCTTGCCGTTATTGACGCTTCCGTCCAAGTGCCATACGACAGTTGCTGGCTAGCGCTCGTACGGCATCCTGCCGACCATGGTCTGAGTTTGTTTTGCTTTTCCTTTCAGGTGGTGTTTCCCATTTTCTACATCGAATCTGTGTCAGCGATTCAGATCACGACTTCTACTCTAAGAAAAGCAAAAATTCCCCAAACCTCATTAAATTACGAGGCTGGGCCCGAAGAATTAAGGCAATTGGTTCATTTGTTTTCTGTAATTTTCGCTAAAGATTGATTATAAATTTGAATGCTCTTCACGAGAAGCGCACCATAAGTTTTGTAGAATTATTCGGGTCAGCAAGAAAGCAAACGACAAACAGAAACGTTCGTAATCCGCAACGGGTGTCTAATTAACTCATATTTGGGACGCTGAAGTCTAACCGACTTATCTGGTATTGCGGTTCTCGGTCGTGGAGGTGATTCCGCACGTTCCTTGTCGACCGAGTGGTTAAACAGGCACTTGGTCGAAGGAACTCCAGGGGCCAGCTCCACCGCCGGCTTCTTCCAGCCAGTTGTTTCGGGGAAACATTTGTTTACTGGTTAACAAAATGCGAAGAGGAACCGATTTGGAACCAATAAGAGGCAAGCACTCACAGGAAGCAGCGGGACCAACAGATCACACAAATTCGCTTTCATTGAAGCGTTTACTGAACACGCGAGAGGTTCTCGAGTATGGCTTGCCCATTTTCAACATGATTAATTATTCCTTTCTTACCTTTTTTTTCTCGTTGAGATAATAAAATTTACACACTGTTCACCGTGGTAGGCGTTGTACCGCAGTAAAACGCTGGATATCCTTTCTTGATTACCTAGCGCTACCGTACTGTCATAGCAAGCAGTATACCACCATCCGGGAGTTTTGACATTTAAAGGCGAAGACTGCTTGCTAGGCACGATATACTCGTGAGTCGTGCCACGCCTGCAAGCAATGATAAAAAGTCATACTACAAGTACTGTTGAAAAAAAAACACTTAAAATAGGTATTGTCGCATTACCCGTACAGATGAAACGAGCTGACGAGCCTAGGAATCCGTGCCGTCGTCTGCTCTCTCCTACTCCCTACGTCACAAACGATGATGATGATGATGATGGTGACGCGGCGACCGCAGGTCTAGCCCACTGTACCGCAGGGAACGGGCGATGCTCGAAGGGCTTGTGGAAGCCGTATCGAGAGGGGGCCGCCGCCGCCGCTGGGTGTGGCGCCACCTCGTGGAAGGAAGCCAAAGGCCGGTCGTTTTCCCGGTTTTCCCGTGGCCTCGGCCGTTCTAGACGTTGCCTCGGCGCTCGAGATCCCGGCGCGCGAAGCGCGAACACTGATCTCTATGACAATTGCTGGATCGCGCTATATATAATCGCGCTTCCCGCACCGAAAACGAGGCCACCGTCGGCCATATTACGAGATGTGCTCTAGCGCTGTCAAGCCTAGACAGTTACCATGGTTACCGTGTGTAGGTCACGTGAAAACAGAGGCAAAGGTCACGTGACCGCCGCCTTGACAACGCTTCAGCGGATCTCATAAGATGGCCGACCGGTGGCCTCAATCGCGCAATGGGCTCGAAGCGGGGAAGCGCGATCCAGCAATTGTCATAGAGATCAGTGCGCGCGAACGCTTCTCCGGCCGTCCCATTCGTGCGGAGAGGGCGTAATCGGAAAAAGAGAAGGAGGCGGCGTCTCTCCGCGGGGAGGCGCTCCCAACCCAGTCATCTACAGCATGGCGCGAGGCAGGAGAGTTCAAGAAAAGTCTTGTTACGTCGAGTTACTGCAACTGACTAACTTCAGGCTGTATATACATACATGCAACCCAATTTGTTTTGAGGTGAGGTGAGGCATGGCGTTGGAAAGTGGCACCATAGGTTTTGCTTTCCGTTAAAAACAACGCTACCCATAAAATAAATAAAAATTGAGAAACACGTACATTTTGACACAAACAAGTTCGGAAGTAGCGAACACGTCCGCTGGGATACAAGACAAGGAAAAAAGCGCTTGCACGAACTTCACAACTTGAAGACAAACGCATTACAAGTGACGAGCTTTTACTCTACTCTTTGTTCCACCTACGATGGATTGCAGTGCATGCCGACTCCACCACTTGATTTGCTCGGATGGCTCGTAGCACCCATGAGGACCGACGACCAGTACCATCCCTCGCTTTCTCCTCTCCCCCTTCTACCCCCTGTCCACCGTTGCCCGTGTCCTCCTCCCCCATGGTGAGGAGGATCTTCTGCCTTGCAGAATCTCTCGAGTCTGGTCGTCAACCTTTAAGATGGAACGGAGCGAAAAAAAATTGGGACTAATTTTATTTCAAGCGAAGAAAATAAATAGGACTACGTCGAGCAGTCGAAGAAGTTTTCCGTTGAAGGGCTTTCACGATGTTAAGAAGCTTGCAGAGAACTAACGAATAAAGCATCGTTGTTTCTTTAGTAAAAATCTAAATAAGTAAAACTTGAAATGTTAAAATTCTAAAATTTTAAAGTGAGAACCCGAGCGCGGGCCAAACGCCGTCAGCACTCCAACCCATGCCCGCGTTTGCCTCTTTCGGAGACGCCGATAATTCGGCACCACGGCCCTACCGAGGAGACTGGGGCTGTAGTCGGCGGAGGAGGGCGACGTCAACCGCCATTGCTTTTTACGATGACATATTTTCCGTCGGGGCAGTGGTCAAAGACCTCCAGGTCCCCCTTTCCGGATGCCGTGACGTGGACTGCTCCTCCCTGTGGGACGGGAACGTCAGCTTGCGCGTTGGCCCCTCGGAGCAGAGGACGGATGAACACCTCGGCCCCTCCGGCAGACGCGCCTGCGAGAAACGAGGTACAATTCCACCTCGCACGGTGCAGCGCGTGTGGGCGATACTCACTCGCCCCCCGACACGGCGAGCGAGCCGAACAAAATGAGTCCCTTCGCAGGCGCGAGAGGGAGGAACGCAAAAGCGAGGAGCCTCTTGCATGCAAAAAGGGGGTGCAAAAAAAAAAAAAAAAAGTAGATAAAGGCAGCGTTTACGAATCTGGGTTCGGCACAGCACCATCGTAGCGCGCCGCACAACGCCATCAAAACGACCACGACATTTTTTACTTTTTCGCGGTTTACGTCTTACGGGCGTCGAGGGCACCACGTTTTGTTTTTTGGCTCACGGAGGCTCCCGAAATACGCGCCTTCTACACTAGCGCTTTTGACCACAGCCATTTTGATGCCAAGAAAGAAAACAAGAAAACCGAAGAGGACAACTACAAACATTTCCCTCGAGATCATTTATAGAGTTCATATAACACTCCATAGGGAAATGTCCCATGCATTGCGCCCGCTTTAGAAAGGGAGGGGCATAGACGGTGTTCTCAACGGGCCCCGGTCACTGTCGACGCTTTCAGAAAAGAAGCAGGAAATCATCACGTGCAATGTCTGCACCTACCGTTTTCCAGCGTTACTCAGTCATTGCACAAGAAAAACACCGACGTCGGACCTCGTATAAAACAGAATAAAGTTGAAAAGCGCTTTAACGAACTCAAGTTGTCGTGGCTAAACAAGCACGCCCAACCTATTGCCTGCTCTCGTTCTCTTCCGTCGATTCGTTTCTCCTTTCTCTCGGCACCACCGATGTTGGCGCCTAAAGGCCGGTTCACACATGTGCGTTGAGTTTGCGTTCGCATGCAACCGAAACGACCGTAACGACAAGGTCACGCGGGACAACTGTTCGCCGTACATTGCATGGCAAGCGATGCAAGGGACAGCTTCGGGAACCATCCGACAAGTCAAGGCGTTTTGGTCGTTACGGTCGTCTCGGTTGCATACGAACGCAACCGTTGCAAATGTCGTGAACCAGCCTTTACGTTTGTAAGCTGGTAGAGTGCAGGTGTTCGAAAGGCCAAAGCTGTAGAGTAGAACAAAGGTCAGAAACTCGATAAAAAAAGAACAGACAGAATCATTGCTGTGCGACTCCGAAAACTGGTTTCCACAGATGGAGCTACAGGACCTGAACTAGTTTATTTGGTAACGAAACAGGTGCTAAGCAAACGATCGAAGGCAGCATAATCGCTTTGGGCCGCTGCACAAGAAAAAGACCTTGCGACAAATAGTACAAAGTGCCGATGAGGAGGTGACACAAGTCCAGATAATAACTTCTTTGGTCATTACTCCTTTGTACGCAGTATGCAACGTGTCACGTACAGTCGGCAGCAAAAAGTTTACGGGGCACGGGAGCGCCGACCGAAAAGACGGGCTGCGCCTTCTCACGGCGCGTTGCCGCTCTCAAGACTGACGCTTTGCGCATGGGCTTCCTTCCTCAGCCGTCAGCAAGAACTTTTCGCGAGCAGTGCGCGGGCACGGCGAGAACTGATTGAGTTGCGAAACAACAAAGAAAAGCAGTTCAAGATGCGCTTGAACAGATTAGTCACTGATAACAAAACCTTTTGCTACGACTCTGCAAAAGACAGTATATATGAAAAAAAAAGCCATAGGAGCTGTGTACGCACCGCCGCCCATTCCAGTCTTTCCGAGTACGCAGAAACACCAAGTCATGTTCTGTTGTTTTTATAAATATAAGAACTGTTTTAACAAACCGCGACGACCTATTATCACTAACCGAATCATGCACTGCCGACCTCGTCATTCTGACAGAAACGTGGCTGAAACCCGAAATTACTGACTCAGAAGGGTTCACCCCAATATGAATTACACCTTACACGATGCGACAGATTAAAAGAAGAGCTGGCGGTGTCCTAATCGCTATTCACAATCATATTAATGCGTCACAGGTTAATGTTCCAAGCTAAACTTGAGATGGTATGGCTTCAACTTCACTCTCAATTTTCTGATATCTTGATCGGTGTGTCACAGAGCACGCGATCATTACGCTAATTTCATAGGCGTACTTCATGAGTCCGTCTCGTTCATCTTTAATAACCTGAAACCAAATGCGTCAGTCATGCTATTTGGCGACTTCAATTTTCCGAATATTGATTGGAACTCCTCTGCCATCAGGTCATCAGTTTCATAATGAGTTCATCGACCTAACTCTCACGTTTAACCTCTCCCCAAATGATAACTAAACCAACAAGAGTTACCCATCACTCTAGCAACATTCTTGACCTATGCCTTACCACTGACCCCTCACATGTGAAAAACATCACTCATCTTCCCGCTATCAGTGACCACAATGTTATACACTGAAATCTGCAGTTTGACGTCGTCATCAGATCATGTAATTATAAATTTATTGAAGACTACAATAAAGTTGACTATGATACAATTAAAAAATCTTCGACAGTTTTATGATACTTTTTATATTAACTTTTCTCAAAGAACAGTTCATGAAAATTTGAATCTCTTTAAAAACAAGGTAAAACTTTGACCACCACATACGTTCCAAACATCAGAATTAAAACAAACAATGCAGAGCTTTGACACAACAAGACTATCACCAAATTAAATGTTCCCTGCAACAACTTTTTGACTGGTTTTTAATTTGCACCGAACCTGAGCGCACTGAACGTAGTAACTTAATGAAACTTTTCTTTTCTCAAATTTCGCTTTATCTTAAAAGTTATAGGCGAATTAGAATTACAAAAACAAGCAAAAAATAACCTACTTCATGACGTCGTATGTCCTGGTTTGAGTGGCCGTGAACTAGAGGAGGGGTAGTGAGCCATTCGAGCATTCACGGCTGCCGCACTCCGTGTCGACGGCTCGAGAAGGCGCCACTAAAGCATGTGTTGGATAGGCTGTATGAAGCGGGCGGCCAGGGCGGCTCGCATTGCATTTGCTGCGCGATTAAAAACTATTTCGGCATAACACTTCACTTGCCCACAAACGACAGCAAACACGGGGTAAAGATCAGTTCAGAACGGCAGCCACTTCGCGCTGCCATACTGCCAAATGGCCAAATCGCCAGCAGGGCCTGCGCCGAGGGCCTTCGGAATCGCTCGGAACCGGTTGGATCCTCGAGCCGGTATACGACCGCAGCGCCGCCGCGTACACCCGGGACCTCTTCTGCGATCGCCGTTCGTCGGTGCCTCATCCCACTAGCCCTTTCTAGTATGCGCCGTTTTTCCGCCGCTTGGTGGCGGGTATGTCGACGGGTCATTTCTTGTTTCTGTACTTTATAAACTGCATTTGTTTCTTTTCTGATCTAAAATACTGAACAAAACTACTTTCATACATATTTGAAACGGTTCGCGACACTTATACTTTGTATCTCGACTAAAAAAAAAAAAAAAGAAGCTTTTAGCGGCTCTGACCTGTAGTAGGCCAGGCTGGCCAGGACCTAAGACGTCACATATCGCGCGCTTTCGGCAACGCGGGTCGGCCTCGTAGGTGGAGGAGGTTTCCTCGTCGTCCGGTTAAAATATGACGCACTGATATTTAGTTATTCTCTCCGTGCCCGCTGGCTTGCCCGAACCTCAAGGGACGTGGAAACCACAAAAGGTAGACGCCGCAAGGGGTTATGACATGAATATGTTGGGAGGTAGATATGAGGTCTACATGTGTCACGTGCACTCTAAATCAGGTTACTCATGTTGTTACTGATGCGGCACACTGTTACTCTTGGTAAGAGTGTAACAAAAAATCAAACCTCTTTTTGTGATTTATTTCCGAAGCACTGGCATAGATAGCTGCCCGCATGAGTAACACGTTGAAAAACGAGGGGCTTCTTGGGGTGGCGAGGCGCTTCACTCGCGAATCGTTGCCCAGTAAGCTTTCGCGGTGTTCCTCGTGCGGACCACGAAGACCTGCAAAATGTAATGCCGCTAAATCCAGCTGCTCGCGAAAAGTCGTCTACGAACAAAAGAGCAGCCATGGGAAGCAAAAAAATAAAATAAAGAAAATAACACGGGTGCCGGGAAGCGAAACTCTCCGAGAAGGGGACGTTTGCCTTTGCTATAATTTTTGGAGACCGGGGACCGCTGCGGCGGGCATGGCTTTTTCAAGAAAGGTGAGTACGAAGTGGCATAATCCTTGGATTCGCTTTTGTTATTCTGACCTCGGTATATCCATACAGACACTCCTCTGACAAGGCAGCATGTACAATGTCAGTCAGGCCAGGCCTATGCTGAACACCGACTCCGGCGGCACCACTCGCGGCTCCTGCGCGTCCCTGGACTGCTCGTGTGGGGCTTTTGTGACCCGTGAGGACGCATTTGGATATGCGGACTGTCCGGCCGGTTGGTTGCTTGATTTGTGGCCATCCACCAGCACAGCACGGGACTTTAGGTGAGGTCAGTTTGTGGAAACAGGGCTGGTCTTGACCGCGTCTCACGTTGCTGCGCTCAGACTCTGTCCCGGAGCGCGCGCGTTCCGGCCGGCGCACGATTCACCGAGCGGACAGCGAGCGCCTTCGGCGACAGAGAGCTGAGTGCGCTCCCGATGTGCTCATTTCCCGTTAGGAGCACGAGTGGCTTTTTCGAGGCTCAGTGACGACGCTTTCTGCCTCATCTGTTTCGCTATTCTTTTGACTGGTCTGGGTCAGAGCTCTGGCTTCTTGATCTGTCGTCGCCTACGCAGCGCCAAGAGCCGACTCGCGCGCTCCGTCGGCATCGTCATGACAGCGCTCGGCGAAAGCCCGGCAGTCTATAGTCCGGCGCCTCGGTGCAGCCAGCGTGCTTCGTCGTCTACCGGCGAAGCGCTGTGACGTAGCGATGGCGCGCGTCGAGAGTGCTCGGTGTACGAACCAGCGTGATGTACAAATGAATTCAATGAATCAAAAGATCGCAAATATGCTTAGCGTGAAAATGAAGTGTGCATTGGGATGCAGGCACGACGATTTACCTGTCAGTCATGCTCAGTCTCCCGCAGAAGACATCATTTTTATGTCTAGGCCTTGCCTGTAGCATTAATCATTCGTCAGATGTCTTTCATAGACCTCGGTAATAGACTTACCCAGTGCTCGACGAGAGTATAGTCGCGTAGATACTTTTTAAGACTTCGGTTCAAAGCTATCATACTGACATTTCTTTTGCTCGAGTGATAACCCTGCCCATAACAAACCACATTTGACTACCCAAAAAGCAATGCTCTTTAACTGACTTCGAATCAAAATAATTAAATTTAAGCCCACATTGACACTGAGCGCAGCTGTAGAGTGAGAGCGTGAAGATGGAGTGCTAGCTATTTTATTAGGCTTTGGGCACTTTGCACCAGGAAGACGTTCCGACAGTTGAGAGAGGATGCCCAGGACCGAAAGCCTTTCTGGGGTCCAAAACAAAGGGTATTCTCGTCGGATGCAGTCCCCAGGTGGTCAACTTACCAAGCACCTGCTCCGACCTCAAGGCGTCTGTCCTTCTGCTGGGTGTTTATTATATTTTGAACTTGAGCTATCCATCTTCCTATGGGCAGCTTTTGGTTTACAAACATTCATTGTAAAACGGGGGTCAAGGTTAGACAGAAGGTTACCAATCAGCTCGCCTCTATGCTCCCTGATAAGTGCTTGCAAACGGTATTTTAGTAGCTTAACAAATTGAGCGCTATTCTGGTTCTTGACAAGTACAGATCTTCCTCCTTTTGAAATTTTCTAGTACTTTTATTTCAAAGTTCGTTTGAGTAAAATAGGGTGTAGTTCTAAGTTAGAAATTGCGACAAGCATATCATCCCGAGATGTGATAAAATTTGTTTGGAATAAGAGTTATTTCAAGGTGAAAAAGAGTATTCTTCTCTCATGCCAAACAGTTGGCCTTTTGCCCTTCCAGTAAGCCCGTCTGGCACCTGGGAGGTTGTTGGCGAATAGATTTCATCCCTTCTCTGCATTCACTATAAAGTTGCCATCGGGCAAGCCAGGCAGCGCCGTCCCCATTTCCAGTTTTATTTGGAGAGCAAGCTATAATTTCGTCATCATTGCGGTTGAGGGATCACGCGTCATCTTTAAATGATAGGTATAGCAAAAACGGTTCCTGTATTTAAGAGCCTCTCTCCCCCCCCCCTGCGTGCGAGGGGGACCAGTGAAAAAGAGTGAGAAAATTTTCCCATAACTGAATGTTTCTTGCAGGCCTGGATTTAAGAGCAGCGCTGATCTGAGCTCTTGTGAGGGTGTATATAGGTTCGGCATGTAATCAGCTTGCCCACGGACCTGGGAATTAATATATATATTAAGGTCCAGTGGGCTGTGACATGCGTATAGCACCCTCACAAGAGCTTTCAGGGATCCAGCGCTGCTCTCCAGGCCTGCAAGCGACCTTCTCGCCACTCTTTCACTGGGTCCCCCTCGCACGTAGGGGGGGGGAAGTGGTGAGTTTTAAACATAGGAAAACCGTTTTTTGCTCATGGGAACAGGTAACGTCCTGCTACTCATGGGATGAGCAACGTTCGCATAGATACTTATAGTACACATAAAATCAAGCGGCACAGATGCACTTGTGCCTGCTGTCATGAAAGTAATCACATTTAAAGTGTAGTGTTCACAACAATTTTCATGAATTTTGGAGCTCTAGTAATTGCAAAAATCAATTTTCTGATGTTGATCATTTGTGAGAAATGATCAGGCAACGCTGCAAAGAATATGACGTCAGCCAGCCTCTGCTCCTGCCTCCAATGGTCACAACATGGAGTCCATGGGTCACGTGATACTGACTCGGCCTCTCCACGCTCGGCGACTCTCTTCGCCTAGGCACTCTTGCGAGCACAGAGGCTGCCGCCCTGCCTCTGGCATAACGTCTGGCACCTGATCCTGCCTGATCCTCTCCGCTCTAATCCTCTCCGCCGCATTGCAAGAATGGTTGGGAGACATGAAGGCTCCCTATAGTTGGGAGTGCTTGCAGCGGGTCAGCCCCAGCTCCGCCGGTTGCGCCCGCGGCGCTACCAGGGGCGCGCGTGCAGCAGAGGCAGGCTACGTCACGGACCTCCGAACAACCAAGACCCACCCAGTGGGGAGGGCCGAAGAGTCCGCGATAAAAACGACGGTATCTCTGAAACTAGCGGGCTGTTTGCCAAAACAAAATATCGTAAATGCATGGTAACATATAATGGGTTCTTCAGCCATAGTTATCTCATGTTTTATATATTCCGTGTCATAACCCCTTTAAATATGATTGTAGGGCCCCTTTAAGAATAAACGACATTTCAAACAAGCTGAAGAAAAGGACAGTACTATTGCATGGAATAAATACAACGCGACTGCTAAGAAATATAAAAGAAAAGGGGAAAAATGCGAAGAACAAATTTTTTAACTTCGACCTTCTTAACATTTGAAATATTAAGCCTAATAAGTTCTGGGAGATCATTCATCCTAAAGAGCATAAATCCATCCACCTGACTATTATGAATGGAATTTCCGCATCAGATAAGCGAAAGCGCCTCACTAATAAATGCTGACTTTAGCTCAATATTTACACTAGAAAACAATGACAACACTCCTCTCCTAAATCATCTTTCCCACTCTGCTATGCCTTCTATCGAAATCACATATTTGGGTGTAGTGAAAGCGATAGAAAATCTCAAGATTTCTGCTAGCTCCGGTGATGTCCAAATAAATTCTAAATTGCTAAAAAACACAAAACACATCTCATCCCAATTTTCAACCCTTATTTTTGAGCAGTCACTTAATGTCGGCAAGCTTCTGTCTGACTGAAAAATTGGAAGAGTTATCCCTATCTCTAAAAGTGGTGATCGAAATGTTCTATCTAACTATCATCGAATATCTCTCATCAGTATCTCATGTAGATGACTAGAGCACGTCATTTTTTCTTCTATCATGAATTATCTGGAGAATTGCGATTTGCCTTTTGAAAATCAACATGGTTTTTGTAAGAGATATTCGTGAGACACCCATCTAATACATTACGTTCATGAGCTTCATAGTAACCTTAATAAGAACTTACAGAAAGATGCGATTTTTTAGATTCTTCTAAAGCGTTCGATAAAGTGCCCCACCAACGTCTGCTACAAAAACTAACCCAACTGCGGATTCATAATTCAATAATCACTTGATAAAAATTTTTACTTTCTGATCGTACACGATCGATACACCGTTGTAAACGCGTCCCGTTCACCTCTTTCTCATGTAACGTCCGGTGTACGCCACGGAAATGTTCTGGGCCCCTTGCTGCTTTTATTATATTGTCACGAATGAAGGCGACGAGAGGTGAACGGTGAACTCAAAATGAAAGGTTCAATGGGCCAACTTGTGACAAACAAAATAAAGAACGAGCGTCCAGACAGCAGAAAAGCGGGTGGCGATTTGGCGGCGTAAGCAAGCGAAAGCGAGACTGACTCGACAAGGCCGCGGCCAGCTGCTTATCTACAGTGCGTCACTATCTCGAAGGTTCGACAAAGAAGGTTCGAGCATCGCGCGCTCGGGGCGAGGATGAAGTGGCACTTTCAGGAACAAGAGAGCAGGACGAAAGTCACAACCGTAACCAGGAACCAGAATAAGCGCGAATCTTCTAGAAGTCCGTGACGGAGCGTTGCTTTCTCGAGCCCTGCGGGCGGCAACATGTAAACCATCTTCCTGCTAACCTAACATCTGCAATTTGCCTTTTTGCTGACGGTTGTGCTTTATACAGACCAATAAGTCATAATAGTGATCACCTACTCTTACAGGCTAACTTACTAATTATAGAAGAATGGTGTCAAAAACGGCAAATGACAGTTAATGTAAATAAAACAAAACTAGTGTCCAGTCACCATCAAAACACAGTCCCCATCACTCCTTTCATATCAACTCAACGACACAACAGTTGACTTCTGCCGCATCTTACAAATACCTCGACGTTCATTTAACCTGTGATCTATCTTGGGCAACTCACATTAATTTCGCTTTATCTAAGGCTAATTCATAATTGGGATATCTTCGGCGCAACCTCAAAATGGCCTCACCTGAAATTAAACAATTATCATAGATAACATTTGTTGGATCTCCACTAGAGTATTCGTCTTCTGTATGGTCTCCATGACAGCATCACCTGATTGTGAAATTAGAGGCAATTCAAAACCGAGCTAAGGTTAATTTTCGCAGACTACTCTCGTTTCACCAGCGTAACACCGAAGCAAATGAGCGATCGGTCCCTACCCCTGCCCGTTTCGATCTGGATGAGTTTCGTACCAGCACGCGTTCGTGTAATCACTGCTGCATGGTGCACATTAAAGAACCCAAATTAGCGGTTGTGCTGCACTGCCTAAATTTCTAATCTACAGCAAAGAGGCAAGTCACCCGTTTAGGCCTACAAGTATCAAGGCTGTCTAAACATACAAGCAGCACACTTTTTGAAAGTGTCCATTCCGTCCCCATACCCCGGACCCTATCAGCTATATTCAGCGAAGACCGGGAACATAGACGGGAAGCATTTTGGGAGATTATCTTGACGGATATAATCATCGAAGGACGGGCTGCTTGACGTTTGCTCTCTTCGTTTGTTTCCTGCGAAGGCAGAGCAGGCTACAGAGCCATGGTATTCCCTTGTTCTCACAATGGAAGATAACAGAGAAAGTGAAAGCATCCTGAACAGGCAAATAAAGTGAAAACTTTCAAGAAACACCGGCGAACTCCGAAGTCACAATGCAGATAGGGAGTCTCGCTGACCTGGTTACCACGGGTCAGCGGGTCATAGCTGGCCCATGAGAATTAGCGTCGGGCCGGGCCGGGCTGGCTGTTGGAAATGGATAGCGGACCGCTGGCAAGTCCGGGCCCAATAGACAACGGGACCGGCTGGGCCGGGCTTCTAAATATCGGCTCCTGCAGATCTCTTGTCGCAGGGATCGCGGGTGGGTGGTTGGTGTCAGCCGCGTCGTCGTGCTTCATCTTGCGTTCACACGTGCTCCTCGGATTGTTTTGCTTTCGGCAACTTCTGGATATGAATTGAAAGCAAGGTGTGTTCTAAAACTATAAACACACGCGCTAGCCATATAGCTTTCTTTGCGGACGCAGTGCCGTCGCGATACGTAGAGGAAGGAGATCTGCCAATGTGGGTAGGGGGGGGGATGGTTGTGAGTAAAAAAAGGTTCCTTTGTTGGGGCTGCCGAACTGCCTTTCCTTCATCCTACTAAACAGGTTTATACAAAGATAATTTGACGCCTTGTGCGTTGTTCCAGGGATAGCTGCTATGGTCTCTACGTGTTGTCACTTAACATCGTGACGTCAGAGTCAAGTGACTTCATATTGTCCTCTGAGGTCGCAATCTCGCGTGATATTTTGGTGTCACCTGACGCTATGATATCACTTGGTTATGCTACGCGAGTAGTCGTGTGACATCATCTATCTAGGTAACTTTATAGTTATGGACTATGCTACTCCCCGAGCAGACATTGGCGGTGCTTCCTTCACGTAAAGTGCAAAATACATAAGGATGCGCCAAGGCCCGATAATGTGTCAGAGCTATCGCTGTAATTGCACTGTGAATGCATGCAGTACCACTGATTGTTTAATCAAATTGATGTGAACGTGAGTGATCGTTGTTTTCTGAGCAGAAACGATGGAGATGCAGACCAAACATTGACTTTCGTCGAATGCCGAAACCGTAGACGCATACTTCGTCGTGTTGCTCGCGGCGTTTGAAGAAGCCGAGTACAGGATTTGTCTTGTAGGCAGACTTTATGTTTGCCTTTGAGAATCGAAGACCCGTAAACTTGATTTTTCGTTTCCTCAGTGGCTGAATGGTAGGGATATGCTTGTGGACGCGGCATAGTTTTGAATAACTCTATTACCATTTCAGGCACTTCGGACCGCTGTGTGTTCATGTACAAAGTTGGGTTTCATTTGTGTGTTACAGTGGAGATTGTAAGATCCACTTCTTTCCCATATTATCTTTTCCAGGGAAATAACTTACTGCTGCGTGATACTGTGCACATCCGATGGAAAAAAACAACAACTAGTACTAAGTATCCACGAATTTCCTGTAAATCAGGTTCGCCGGCAGCCATGGCTAGAAGCAGTATCAAGGAAAGATTTTGTGCGTAGTGACAATTACTGCAGCAGTCTTGTTTGCAGTCTACACTTCATGTAGTCTCATTATCAACCAGGGTCCACCACGAAGCGACGCCTGAAACAAGGTGCTGTTCCAAGTGCCTTTTCTGACTACCCGTCGTACATGCAACAGCCACCGTCATGTAAACGGCGCAAGTTATAAAAAGTCCTGCCGGAACATGCTTTCGTTGCAAGCAGCGCTTCGAAGACCACAATTGTTTGGTAACAGGGCAGAAGACCACGCTTCGAAAGCTTTCAATGAAGACGAGCGGTTGTCCGTCATCAACTTCTGCCATGTCTTTGCAAGGGAGCCCTGAAAACATCTAATTCCATTCAAGCGCAATTGTCACAGAAGGACGTTTTTCTCTAGAGGCAAAAGATGGACTACCACCACTTGCTCTGACTGCTGACTTTGGAGCACAAATGACCGACAACCTTATTCACGTAAACAGTCGGATGTGACGAAGGTAAATTGTTTGAGGGTGTAGCTGTTCAGGACAAACAATGACATGCGTTGGCATCAAAAAGAAAATAAAACTCAGAAAAAGAAGCTGGGTGCTTTTCAGAACCACGCACTGCATTCCTCTTTGAAGAAATGTTTGCAGAAGGTTGGTACTGCTGAGTTTTTTTCTAAAGAATTGTTTAGCTGAGCAGATCGTCAATGCAACTAGACAAAAACCGTTGTGGTTTCCAGATTTTATCAAAGAGTGTGTGGTTCTTTAATACCTGTTGCCCAAAGCGTACTGCTACATTCGTGACCGAGGCTTATCGAAACTGCCATCAAAGAACGCTCTCCTCCGCTACGATGGCGAATCCAACAGTGAAAGCGGAGTCATCCCTTTGATCAAAGAGCGCCTGAAAGAAGAGATAAGGCATTTGAAAGGGGAGGCACGACTGTGCTCGATTGTGGTTGACAAGGTGGTAATTAGTTCAAAGTACATCTATGTCTGCAAGCTAAACTGTTTTTTGACCAGCAAACAACCAAGAGAGGCTTTACAGCAGTCAGTGAGATCAACAGCACTGTTCTCGCCAACACGGTACTTTGTTTCATGGCGACAGGATTGTCA